>JABFOX010000412.1:0-17128 GCA_022817665.1 Axea sp. ZL-2020
CTTTATATAACCTTTAAAGAGTAAACGTGATTGAGGCATTAAACAAACATGCTTGTAGGAAGAGTTTTAAAAGGTCTAAAACAATGTTTTTAATCTTGCTCTGCGTGCCTTTGGAAAATATTATTATCATTATATTTATTCATAATATAACATGATGCATTTAGATTTTGTTGTGTCGTTGAGAAGTTGTATGTCATCTACTTGTTAATACTTTCGTCGTTATCAGTGTTGGAATAATATTTTTCGTGGTTATCATGGTGCCCTAAAGTATGTTCTTGGATTTGGCCTCTGCTCCAATCAGAATTTAGGCTTATTCTAATTAGTAGTTTTGTTCGCACCAATCAGAGCGGAGCAAGTTTTTAAAAAAGATAACTTGAATATGGGTCCGCACCAATCAGTGCGTTGCGATTTTTAATATTTCATTTCTTTCGCGAAGTTTTTCTTTTGCCGAATTTGTTGTATGGCGAATATCAAAATAAACAAAACAATATTGGATTATTTATATTATGAAAACATTTTCATTTCTCAACAAAATTATAATGCATTGTGTATTGAATACTCATTTTTTACATTTTAAATTTCGTGTTGATTATAATGACATCCGCAATATTTAAGTACTATAATTTATAAACAATAACTAGATGCGTAAAAATTATAGGTATATAATTATATGGCATAATATAATGTTAAAAATATTTCAATGGTTTAGAATGCTGCAAACATTTTGTTTCATTGTTTAATATTTATTCAATACAAAGGATGATTTATTGAAATAAGTTCACATTTTTCTATGTCATATTTACTTTGGCTTTAAGTTAATTTTTTAAATTATTACGTTAAATATGTGTACCTCACATCAACTAAACATTAATTAAAAGGTGATTTTAATTTCAACTTGTTTAAGTACGCATTTATGAATTAAGAGAATGACCGACATTGTCAGATCTAGGAAATATATAGGGATATATATTTTTTAATATACACTGTCACTCATAATACCCCGTTCTTGAATACTGAGTAAAAGGTATTCTAAAGAAAAACTTCCTTTTTTTTTCTGTGTGTTTTCTATTAGTGTACCACCCATGAATTAAATTCAGGGAATTTTGTATCTCTTTCGAATCAATATTGTTGATTACGCTTTTAAATATTTTCAAATCCTTGATCCAAACTAATCCTTTTACAGTTCCGATTTCGAATTTAATGCTATTAATGATTTTCTTATTTATATGTATAAATATATATAAAACAATAAAATATTAATATTGAACAGTAATGGTTCAGGGTGTGAATCTTTAGGGCTTCCTGACAAAATATCTATTTTGTTTCAAATATAATTATTGTACCTAACATATTGAACTTTGTTAGTGAAATAGTTAAGGCACGATTTAAGCAATTGACTTGCTGGATCCAAGGGTTTCAATTGAATAAATAATTGAATCGAGAACGCAGTGTCAAGAAATTTTAATTTCTTAATTTCATGGTGGTAATGATTCAAAACTCATAACTTTGGATTAACGCATAAATCGAATAAAAAAGTTATTTAAATGAAGATTCCTGTTTGTGATTTCAAAGAGGTCAACTTTGATATCGTTGTATAATTCACGATTGTTGTTGTTGCTGCTATTGTTGTTGTTTAACGCGTATATTACAAGTGTTATGATTTGAAGTGTGTTTGACGAAAACTTCCGCTGTCTCAAGCTTGTCGTTTGTCATGTGTATAAATTTTTAATTCAATATATAGTGGATGTTGTGTTAAATGCATACGAATTCAACTGTTTTACATATATTCGTTTTATTCCAGAGTACCGTAAACTTAGAAACTAAACACGTTGAAATTTACACACGACTGATTTGAAATTTCCTGTTTTATTCCTTATATGTTTATATTAATTAGAGTGAAAATACTTCAACGAGTTTTAACTTTAAATAAGTCTTAATTTTCATGCTCGAATAAAATTTATTTATTTTCTTCCGTAATGTTTAATAATAACACGGAGATTGGAAAATCGTCCGTCATACATCGTCGACACGCATGACGAATTATGATTTTGAAATGATTGTCAAATTTTGTGAATGCATTAAGGTTAAAGTATTTAAACAATACGAAATTAAATAAAGATCAAGAATAGAACTCCGATGAAGTTGATTATTCGACCAGCGCATTTCAGATGTAAAATATTTAAATCATTAATGATTTATTAACGAATGAATAAAATGCAGAAAAAGTGCACCCCTGGTAGAACTATTAGTCAAGCAACAGTTTGGCATCGGTGTATCGAAAATTAGTCGGATTATTGCTAAACGAACTTTTTCTCGCGAGACCAAACAAATAATTTCAGTCATTCAACGATCTTGCATTAAATTAAAATACGAAGAATATACTACGTATCTGGTTTTTATCTTACAAATACGGTAGTATGATACAAAAATATATGCACCTGTTGTTTCTTCAAAATAGTTTTTAACAACATTTATTTATGCTTCTATAAACATACAGGCGTGTTATTGTTCAGTTTCAATATAATTAATTTATAAAATAAAAATGAGAAAAGCACCATGTAGAATATTGGTGCAATGTTATAATTTTACAACAATGAGTTTTATGAGTTTATACAGTTCTTCGTTTAGTTTAACTTGGTTCATTTTCAAGTACATTAGTATCTATAATTTAAGTTCGTTCATAATCAAGCATTTTGTTAATTATAATTCTCCTGATGCCACAGTACTGCACGTGAAAAATATTTATTTTATAATTATTAGCATATTTGTGCTCTTGTAATACGGATTATTCATCGTACTGCTAGTTTTGTATGTTTTTAACATGAATCTATATCATTCTGTCTGGAGGATGTTAAAGGAACCTTAACATTTCATTGTCTCAACAAACTATTGCATTGTATGTTACTATTACATAATTCATAGATACATTTTGAGTCATTTGATATACGCATAGATTTACAAGAGGGCAAATATAAAGTGGAGGGAATATAAATATTATTATGGTATATAAAAAAAAGGTACAAAATATTCAGTTTAGAATGCATTCTGAACGATTTATAGCAAATAGTTTCCAGTCTTTATCTGCTGTTACGTATATAGAGAGCATACAACGTTGCTATCGTCGACACGAGTTTAATCAAGGTTGTTCTTAATGCTGAGGACGAACGGACATTTTTACACGACTTTTTGATAAATCCTCAATTTTGAGTAGTCTTGTCAATGCACTTCTCTGCGTGATAATCGCAGCTCGTTTTGGAATCAAAAACAATAACCAAGTCTTTTATAAATTTCACAGTTTCTAATCTGGGAACCATTTAATAATAAATTTGAACACTGAATTGTAAAGACCTCGTGAAAGTTATTCATTTACATTTTTGTGTACTGAGTTGTATCCGTTTTTCTTATACCACTCGTGAATTACATTTAGGGCATTTTCAATCTTTTCTGAATCAGTATTATTGATCACGCTTTTACGCGCTACTTCTAATAGTTTATGAATTGTGCTCAATATTGAACTAGATATATGCTTTGGTATTTAAATTTGTTGCCCTGTTTTATGAATGGGTGTGATTGCTCTTCTCCAAATCGTCGGAAAATTACCTTCGACCAAATATTTATTGCATATATTATGCAAATTGTTAGAAAATGTATAAATACAGTTTTTGTTGTTCTACAAATGTTTTCGCATTTTCAACACTATTTTATAATTTACAGTTGTATTCTCTAAAATTTCTTTTTTATTTTTATTTAATTAATTTTCTCAGTCGAGTCAATTCCAATTCAGACTCATTTGAATAATACATTTTTTGTTTCAATGCTCCATATTTTTTTGAGTTGCCAAATTTTTCAGTTAAGGTACAAATAAATCAGTCGCAGTGTACAGGGTGTCGTAAAATTCACACAGGACTTGAATTTTGGGTCGTTTGTTAGGTGAAGTGTTGCTAACGTGAAAAAAAAAATGCAGAAGAACTGATGGTTCAGGGTTATTAGAAAGGGTTTTTAACCCTTTTAATGCCGGACGACGATATATCGTCATTTACTACACTTGCGAAAAGCGCCGGCGACGATATATCATTGCGCTTCCAATAAAAGCCAAAAATAAAGACCGATAGGGCCTTACTAAATAAATCAAATTCGTCCGGTTATCTTCGCACAGGCACCCGCTTTTCACCGCCACTAAAAGGGTTAACACCCCTTTTTAATTTTAACATAATATACAATATTTATACACTGATTGAATGATACATTTGGAAGCCTGTGTGCTTAAAAATACTATTTCAGAAACTGCCTTATTTATCGTTTTGACTTTTTTCTTATATTTCTATCCACTCATACACGTTAAAATTAGGTAGTTTAATTTTTTTGTATCAGTTCTGAACCAAATTTCAGTAAACATAATTATAGATTGCACAATTATACGAAATGTACAATTTTAATTCTAGTTTTGCATTAATTTGTTTGTTTGTTTTTTTTTTCATTTTACATATTGATTATTACAATCAGCTATTGAAATATTAAATTTGATCAAAATCATAATTTTTTTTTTGCAAAATCTTACCTCGATTCTTTCATCCGTGTTGAATTTTATTACTCCATCTTTTTTTTTATCATTTCTCTCGTTAATTTGACTAATCACACCATTCAGATTGATTGCTGAATGTGAATTTTTATTTTCAGTTTTCTATTTCAATTCGGATATTTATATTTTCAAAATATTTAACGTGCCTGGTACCTCGGACAACGTCTTCCTTTGTTGGCACTCCTCGCGAGAGAATTGTAGAGTTGTTTTCTTTAATTCTATACATTTGACTCCTGATGCTGTCAAATCCGTACATTCAAGATGCAACGGTCATCAGCAGTTGTTGCAATAGAAAAATGTTTGGCCTGAGTCGTAGCAGGCAAGTTTACACTTTAAACAAGATGACAACTCCGCAGTGTCAGATAGATTGGCTTATCGAAATAAAATCAAAATCATTATAGATTCTGTTAAGACGGTACGAAATTCCGTTTTAAAAAAGTCGGTCTCGCGATCCAGTACGAGGAAAGGATAATTCTCCGATTGAACGTCAGTCAAAAATGCAACATTCGAGTGCATAATTGTTCACCCTAAAATACAGAGTGCAACTCACGGAAAACAAAATTATATTATTTCAATAAAATTATTTCAAAGTGAAAATGTACGATCTGTTCAAGTGTCACGCGTCGAACAAATTTTATATAGTTTTTGTATATAACTATATAAAAATTACGTAGTTTTTAAATTTTAACGTATATTAAAAAAAAAGCCTCTGTTAATACTTAAAAAAATTGATTTAATATTACAGATGCAATAAATTACACATTGATGTAACTCTCGGAACAAATGAGTAAGAGAATGAGCGAAAATGTAAAAAGTCAGTTTTAAAATTGTGCTTTAAATGTACAGTAATGATTTTCAATCATATCTTTAAAGGATGCAAAGAAATAATAATTTGTCGAAAGTGCACCTTTGCGGCTTCAAACGCATAATTTATCATTAATCGAAATCTGAACAATCAACATCGCAACTGACAGTACTGCAGTGATTTTGCCCTTGCGCGAGTCTTTTGAAATTGTAACTTTTCGGTCTTTTTCACTTTCCTCGTATCTTCTTACTACGTTCGCACATGCACGCCATGCGACTGCAGTTGCGTTAAATATTCAAGACTTTCGTTATCGAACTGTCTTTGCACCGAGGCGACCTTCCGCATTTTCTCTTTTTCTTCTGCTCTTTTTCTAATTCGTCCATCTATACGTTCGCCACCGTTTGGATCAAAATAACGCACTGTCACCACCAGCCAGTGTTTTTCCCTTTTCGGATTCTTAAATTTTCTCTTCTCATTTCTGGGCGTGGCCACGGCCAGTCGTTCGATCTACTTTTAATCCAACGAAATTTTCACGCGACACGTACAAATCGCTGCATTCGCATTGTCACTTCGTTTTTTCATTTCACGTCTTTCTGTTCGTAATTGTTATTAATTATTATTCGTTACAAATAAATGTGAGATTGTTGTTAGTATTTTCCCATTCAGCGACCCCAATCGTTTGCACGAAATATTACAAACAACGCGAGATTTACATTTATTTCATAAATATTCCCATTATTTCAGTTTCAATTTCATTTGATAAAAGCAATAAATCAGACAAATACGTTTACGTACTTCTTTTAAGTTCACGTTACATCACTTCAAATACTTATTTAGAATATGTAATTTTGTAGATTCATTACGTAAGTGTATGTAATGAATACGTACATTTACAGTATGTTCATTTATTGTTGCCGAATGATTATCAGTGCAATAAATTATGTTAAAATTATTATATAATTTAGCATGTGTGCTGTATTTTGTATTGACACATAAGCGATTATGAAACGAATCCGGCCATATAACCGAAGGTGCCTGGTATAAGTTTGGTATATAACAGGGTAAATTCAATTTACAGTTACAGCTAATCAACGATCAACTTTTGACGAACAATTAAATAATTACGTTCGATTCATTTATACAGAAATTCCCACCATTGTGTCGCGGCTCGTCGATAATGAAGTATGAATACGTTTTCTAAAATTGCACGGTGAGCATTATCAATTGTTCAAAAGCATTTTACACCGTTGCGTGGTTAACGATATACCAATCATCAGATTTGTATTTAACACGAGTAGCTGAAATTTCCAAATTGTGTCAACACTGCACTTCACGATGCTAGTTTTTAATGTATTTTCAACAAATTCAAATTCTCCATTCGACAAAGTTTGAAACAATGTCTAAGATAACTGATATAACAGCTGTGTAAATAAATCAAACGTTGTTTCATTTTAATTGGATATCTGTCAAAAATGAGATTTTTTAAAACTTATTTTCTTTCAATCTGTAAGTTTAAAATGGTTGTAAAATATCAGAATAAGAACACGAGTGGCTTTTTTGAGCAAATGGAACTTGCTAAGTGAATGCAGGAAAAATTGTATCACTTTTTGTTAATAATGGAGTATTTAAAATTGGAAACATTGAGCATAGTCGTAAGAAATTTAGTGTGGAAAAAGAAAAGATTTAATTCGTCAGTTGCGTTGCATTAATTTTTTGTCATTATGCATTTGTGTGTAAGCTTTTTTGTCGATTAAAATGTAACCTTTACAATTACAATAATTGCGTATTTTCGTAAGTAATGTAACTTTAAGCATTTAAGATTTTTACTTTATAATTGCTCGTGTCAAAATTATCGGGATTGTAAATAATAAAAATGTGTAAATTTGTTTTAAGAGGAGATTGGTTTGACAATTAATTATTGATGCGTAATTTTGTAAAGCGGTTTAAAACATTTGGAAACACTTAAAAGTCATCATTTGTGTAATGCTGCGATACATCGCGTTGTTGTTTATTATTTGAAGAGAATATTTTTATTTACGTACAAAAAAATTAATTAACAAATTATGAAAATTAATTACAACAAAAATTGCAAACATCTGCTAATGAATAATGCTTTGGAACAGCATAAAAAATGATGATGAAGAATTGGGGAAATTCGTAATTGAAAACTCGTGTCAGACCCAGAATACACTTTCAGATGTTTTGGATTCAACACAAGAAATTATTTTAATTTTGTTGCAAAAGCTGGAGATAATTTAAAAAAATTCGTTTAGCGATGAGGAAAAAGAAGTTTTGTTTTTCAAACGGAAAAATTGTCCGCACAAAGTAGGAATGAGAGATACAGAGTTTATCTTATACGATAATCCCGATGAAAGAAAAATCTTGAATGAATTCGGGCGAACCACCGACACCCAAGGCAAATCATAACATTCGTGGGGGAAAAAGTATTGCTTCGTATTCGTTTGAACTGCAAAAGTAACTTATATTATGGATTTTTAAAATCTAATCAAACCATCAATACTGAACAGCTGTTTGTCGCATCGTTTGAGCGATGAAACAGAACTGAGGAGACCGTTTAGGAACTTGCCGGGTTGTACTGTTGCACGATAACGCCGGACCACACGTGGCAAAAACAACGTTACAGCAAACAGGGTTATTGTTGCACAGATATTCACTTTGATACCTCGTCTTTATTACGTTGTACGAATTAGTCAATTTTTTGAACCGCGAACATCATTTGTAGATTACACGTTCCGTGAACGAAAGTGCCGAAGTCATTTGCACAATCTTGACGTTGCCAATTCCTTCGTTCATGAATCGTGTGATTTATGGATAACATTTGTGTTCCGAAAGACCGTTTGATTCAAATAAGGCAACAACAAATACTGAATATTAATGCATAAAAAGCTGTAGATGAAGTACAATGAGAATTTTATTCACAAATTAGCAGGTTAGCATTGTGCATATAAAATGAATTTTATGGTAATTTTTTTAAACGCCCATTTCAAGTCATACTTGACAACTTCATTAATAGATATGTATATAATAACGTTTAATATCGTACGATAACGAAACATATTACACGGTGCACTGAGTGTTTTTAGGATACTTTTAACAGTGTCTGAAGATATTTTAGATAGTGTATTATCATGTTATTGTACAATCATATTAGAGGTAGATTTTAATAACTGAAGAGAACAATATTTAGCCAGCATTACACGTTATATTGTTAAAATGTCTTAAGAACATTCCGATTATCTTATTGTAAAATTATTAAAAAAAAGAAACATGTATTTAAAAGCAAACTAAATTGTATATTTGTGTTACTTAAAGTACAAGACTTCTCTTTAAAAAACTTTGTTAAAATATATTATCGGGAAACATAAAATGAATTAATGTACACAAAATAATTTGACATATTTGTAGGACATTATTTATCTTGTATTTGTATTATATCCAAGATATCTGTTCTTATCTGTGTTATCCCAGAATGATTTTTGCGTCTAAGAAATAATATCCTCAGTGTATTTGGAGAAAGTTACACGTTATTAAGATTGTTATAGGCACAACAAAGAATAAGTTTAGAATATTCGACAAAATATGTACTGTGTGTATAGTCAGATTAAACGTTTTATTTATTTATTATTATCATCATTATTAATAAATGAATTAATTTCTGTTCCAGAAATAAATTCAGTTGCATTACAATTGATTGAGTTAGTGATATTTCACCAAATTCTGTGGGAGACATTTTGAAAATATTTATTTATAATAGTTCAT
Organism: Axea sp. ZL-2020; assembly: GCA_022817665.1. Taxonomy (NCBI): domain Eukaryota; kingdom Metazoa; phylum Arthropoda; class Insecta; order Hymenoptera; family Scelionidae; genus Axea; species Axea sp. ZL-2020. The sequence goes on from JABFOX010000412.1 coordinate 9,165, forward strand.
AAATGTTTAATATATATATATATATAAAAAAAAAGTATTATTAACATTTTGTTTTTCTTTTAACCCGTTCGGTTACCATATTCATCATAATGTTCTGTTATTCTATTCAAACTTTTTGAACAAGTATTTTATAATACTTGTGAAAATGTTTATTTTCGTTGTACAAATGAAGAAAATATTCGACTTAAAACTATAGATAAAAACGTTACGAAACGTTTACATTAAAACGTAACATCACATTGTGAAAATAACGAAAATATAAGAACTCATTTTACACTAAAAATGCATAATCTCACAATTCTTTTGAAATCGTGAATATTTAATATTATCATTTTGATAGGATAAATAATGTTCAATTATTAAACTGCCTTGCATCGTCTATTTTGAATACTAGAGGACTTTTTTGGTCGTTTTCATAATCACAAAGTTATAAATATTATTTATTGATATACCTTTTATTTATTATACATCATAAACATTTGTTTCTTTGTTTACAGAGTTTGTTGTGGGTTTCTTTGTTTCATTTCTCCCTTTTTTATGTGTTACACCGAAACTGTTATTGTAAAGTTTTCCATTTATTGAGTCTAATTTCCACATTCGTTCCGCTGAATGTTTAATTCAAAACAATGTTGTTTTTGATAATTTTACATATCAATTGTTTCATTTCACGACAATTCAAATATCGTAATTTAATTTTGCCAATTTTAGTTGCAGTTTTATTTAATTCACTCTCACACTTGTAAACTTGGATTAATAATCCCTGATCCATTGCGTTGTCTTTAATTACAAAAACGACTAATGAGTGCGCATAACGACATAATTTAACGTGTAAACTTTTTGTCTTTTTTCGTTTACTGATTTGAAATGCATGCATGTGACGTTCGGTCTTGCAAAATTGATCCATAAAGCATTTCATTTGACGAACAGACAGAAATTGTTACGTACGTCGAATGTCGTTTCGCGTGATCGGCCTGTACCCCGTCGGTTTGTTGATGCCGAGGAAAGTTAGCTAACTAGACACGTTGCGTTACTATTGCCGACAATGAACACGGCAACGCTGTGCCTGACTCGTACGCGACACGGCAACGCAGCGCATCTATTATGTAACACCCGTCAGCTATCGGGGGCGGACATGGACACGAATACGAACGCAGCCGCCCAGGGAATTCCCTTCGCCCCTTCTCTGCTCGCCCAGCCTTATCCTGCCTTGCCCTGCCGCCCCACACATTCCAACTTAACTTGCATAACTCCACTTTTTTACGTTATTTCATTTCTCCGCACTTATAAAATTCAACATTGCTCAATCAACATTACGCACGTGTAAAATATTTGAAAAATTGATGAAACAAAAATGAATGATTTTAAGTGGAGGTGAGTGCATTGATTGGATATTTTATTAAAGTTTGCGTTCGTTGAATAAGTTCAGTCGTTGAGTCGCGGAGACGGCAAACAACCATCGACGATATCTACGCGAGACTTTATTGTTATGCTTTTTTCTTAGTTTTTGTGAATCTGTTTCATATACAAAAACCTTTCGTGTTCTCGTTAACCAATTTCAATTATTCCGCTTTAACATTTCCTTCGAATAATAATTATCATTAAAGACAAAATCTGTTATCTGCGAATACATCGTTGATTATAATCAATGGTATTAGTCAGGATGTCAACCGATTTAAGAGACACCGTTAGTTTCATCTCAATAATATGCAAATGTTTGATTCAAGTGCAATGAACCATCGCAATGTCAATAGTGTGCTTTTCATTACATGACAATTAATGCTCCGCAAAGTTTCGATCTTAATATTTTTCTGTTCATTTTTCGTCGTTCCTAAAGGCTGTGCGAAAAACGTAAAATTAATGGACAACAAATTCTTCTTTCTTCTTTAACGAAAAATCATTTTGCTCGGTTTGACTTGATATTTGCAACCTGAGTTGGAAAATGTTAGAACTGAGTTCAGAATGTACAGTGAGAAATAGTGCAAAAATATGAAATGATATATTTTTTAATAATTATTTACAAATACGTCATATTAAAATGTGGTTATATATACATTTGCAATTATTTTAATTAAAATTCTTCATTAATTTGTTTTCTTATGATACAAGAACGCGTTAACGTTGAGTATCAGAGAAATTTTAAGGGCACGAATTATATAGGGTGCAAGAAGAATGTATAATTTAAATGCACTCGTGAAAATTGTTTGGTACCTATTATGACATTTATATTCCTTTGCTACCGTTGATTAAATTTATTATTCAAATTAAACGTCATTAAGAAAATTAAGTGCAACAAATGACGCTGCACGAGTAATTTGTTTGCGTTAAACATATAAACTTTTTTACTTAAACTTGTCAATGGTATTCTACAGTTTTTATGATTGTGTTATGAAAGAGGTGATCAATTATAACAATTATATGCAAAAAACTAATAGGAGACTGTTTTTGAAAAAAATTTCACTCGAAATGTTGGTTAAAAACAGTGTTTATCATGGAATCAGTACGATATGATTTGATTGTTTATTTGTAAATGATGTTAAGATAATTGAATGTTATTTTTACAATAAAATTGTAGAATTAATCATTTATACAAAAGTACGGTTTATGTGAAATTGCATTACAAGACCAGTGATGTTCTTTAAATAAATTAATATTACAAGCACTGAATTTAACACTGAGTTTAATGTTGTATGCAATTTATATGATATATATAAAACTTGAAATGAATTGTTCATGTTATTCATTCGTGTGTTCATTTCTTATAAATAATAAAAAAGTAAATGAAAGAATGAGAGATATTTAATCAGAGTAGTTCACCGCCATGCTCTTCGTATCTAAATTTCTAATAAAGCTAGGACGATTGCAAAAGTACGGAAATATTATATCGTGAGAACTTCACTTGACCAACGTAACTGTTTGGAGATCAAAAAATAATGAAGTTGGATGAAGATGAAACCACGAGCGTGGATCAAATAACACACGTCCGGACCGAACGAACGACCGAGGGGTTTCTTTGTTGTTACGAAGAAAATTTGACTCTGCAAAGTAAACGTACGAGAAACGTTCAACAATTCCTTGGAAAAAGAGAGAGAAAAACAAGTTATTTTCGGTAGATTTTTATCTGTTCTTCAACGTTATTTTCTGTTCATACGGTATACTTTCGCCAATTTTTCTTAATTCTGTAAGTTGTCCGAAAGGTAGGATTTGGGGGGGGAGCGAATACGGTGTATCTTGTAATAATTCAAACTTTAACTGCTTAACGTTCGGCATCGAAAACTGCGCAGATATGCATCCGTGCGTTATCTAACACGGGAGACACCACTCACCTCGCCGAAATGTTTTGTGCAAAACTGAACCTTGTGTTTCTTTTTAAACAGGTACTCTGCGCACCTTGCAACATGCATTCGGCATTTTTGTATTAGTGCAGAATGCCAATTTTTATACACATCAGGGGTATAATGTTGTTTTGATAACTCAAGAACAAAACCACATCCCTGGAATTTCGATTGGTACCGGTGGGTACTGAGAACAATCAATGGTCACGTTCTGGAGCAGATGGCAATACAACACTGTTTTGTGCTCTTACATTGTTTGATGTAATCAACTATTTGTTGGTGAAATTTTGGATTTTGAGTCGAGCTGTAATAGTTCAGAACTCCTCTGTCCGTTAAGTACGTTAAATTTGATCAAACGATGAATCGTTATAATGCAGATAACGGACGATTTTTTTTGTTATGATTAATTTGAATAAGCGACAAATGAAATGAAGGAACGCATTAATAAACATTTAAATAAAGCATGTGCATATCATTAATTCTATCCAGCGTATTGGATTTAAATTTAACTCTTATCATCAATCGTAATGATTATATAAATATCAACATTACAGATTCACTTCATAATGAAATGTTGACAAATTGTCATACAACTGAACGCAATCCTGGTTATGGGGTATGTGTGATTGATTTTTTCATCTGTTTTGTACGGTAGTTATTTGAATTATTGAATTAGATTGATGTGTGATAATGTTGACTATTGTTCGTTCAACATCGTTATTCGATATTATAAGGAAAATTGTACTTTCAATTTTCCCGCCACTTCTCTGTTGAGTAAAAGCAGTTTTTGTTGGTTCATAAAAGTCAACGCGGATTGTAACCGATTTCAAATCGTGCAAAACTGTCACGTTATCGCTGACAGAACGAAAGCACTAAGTCAACCAACTGCTCAACATTTAAGGGCATAAATAAAAATGTCAATTATCATCTTACACCCACATGCCTGCTTGTAGAAACAGGTACATTTAATTGATGTCGATTTAATAGAAGCCGATTACTCATCGAAACGGCGAATTGCTGCGGATTGAAAATGGCCAGTCATGGATTACACGAGGAGAAAGATAAATGCCACGCGAGTCGTGGCAATTTATACAAAGTTCTTGTAAAAATACACAGAGAAATGTTTCATTATTTATATTTCTAAATGACAAAAATACCAAAGCTTGGATGACTGAAATACCAATGTTCCCGATTACGAGGTACATTAATATCTCGAGTTAAATATTCACGTATCGAGTGGCATCGCGAAATAAAATTGCATATCCAGAATTCATGCGAATTTCAATTATAATTGTCACCTTCAATTAACACCGTATCCTCGTAGATTCAGCACCGTAGCCACACAGAATTCATCGATTCCACATCTCGAAAAGGGTTCATCCACTTTAAATCGATACCTATTCAACGGATTTGTTCCGTACAGTTATCAGTTTTATATCATAAATCAAATCAACTTCCGAAAGGTGCAAGGCAAAAGTTTAATTCATAAAAGTCTTATCGATTAATATAGTGTTTACTCGTGGTATTACTTATGTTTCGAATGATTCATCAATTCGTTATAGAAGCTGTGGCAAATAAAGGTGCATCATTGCTCTTAATTGTTAACGAATTGAAATGATAAATAATACAAATTATGATTGTGCTTAAAGATTTTAAGGAGGTCTTTAAATTTACGTAAGAAACGTGATATTTTTGTACTTGTTAATAGTGAATCTTTAGAAAATGGACCGTTGAATAAATAATAAATAATAAATAATAAGTATTAAATAATGGATGAAACACTCAGTGTTCAATTTCTTAAGTTTCATTTGAGAATAGAATTATACAAGTTCTTAATGGACTTAATAAAATAAGAAAATAATTTATACTTTCAAATTTGTTAATTCAGCCTATTTATCCACGATAGAAAGATGTTGCATGCAATATTTATTTGAAATCAAATATTTGTATCATTGTATCAAAATATTTTATTCACTCATGTGACTCTGTTTACCGAAATTATGTATTTTCTAAATATATATAACTATACGAAAATAATCATTTATATTACAAGAACCATTCGTGTCACTTTGATATTTAATTAATGCGACACCGTGTTAACGGTTATAAGAACATATAAATACTGACATATTTATCATGAATTTTAATCAATAATAACATTCGTTGAAGAACAATATGAATACATCTAAAGCATTACTGATTACAATGCCTTGCACCAAAGGTTTTATCTTATGCGTCACTGAAAATATTCAGAAAGAACGACATTTTTCATTTTTATGTGTGTAATTATGTGTTAAATGTGTGCTGGCTTTCTATCAATTTTGCACGTGTTTTGTTATATCAAATATTTATCACACGAGAATCATCAATCAAGTTGATTATTACATTATTAAAATACTATTTTACAAAGTGATGCAACTATCAGCCTGGATTTTGAAATTCCTAATTTGGTAAAAGATTGAAAAATGTGGTACAAAATCGCCACGTGATTAAAAGCATAAACGACTGTTTTTGTTGTTACATTGTAGTCTTGCGTGTATTTTACATTTTACAATTCTAAAGACATAAGCATCAATTAATTTTGTTTGTACGTTGCAAGTACAAAATTAGTATTAAACCGTTCGTTAAATATTACGTAAACGTGTGTATAAAAGTATCGATAATACAAGACCATTTTCACGAGTTTGTCAGATATCTGATATGCTAGTGTCCAGTGATAACATGACATTTACTGGTACGTCGGTGCGGGATATTCTTTACTAAATTTTTAATGTAATAAAAAAATGCACACTCAATAAAAAATCAGCACGCATTCTCTAGACGTATATCGGATTATGTATAAGATCATTAATACATTTTTTTCAAAAACATTTCTCTTCAGTTTGTCTGTTTTATTGTTCAACGTTTATTATTATTCACCGGTTATTAAACATTTATCTTCTGTTTCTCACCGTAGAATTCTACTTTTTTGCCGTCTTCAAATTTCAAACAAATTTTTCAATCATATAATAATACAGTGATGCTTTCTTATTGAATTTTAGTGGAAGTTACATTGTTTTATTTAATATACCAGCTGGAGAATCTGACACTTGGATTGTTTTTTACAATATAACTCAAAATTGACTAATATATATAATGTATATAATTGCTTTTGAATAGAATTTTTGTTTGATGAAATATTTATTATATTAATATTATTAATAATTTACTTAATTCACTTATCATGTATTTTTTGGCAATTATTTACTAATTGGTTTAAAATTAATTGAATAAACGCAAGTTCATCAATGTCGTTTTTAGTTGATCATGTTGTTGAATCGTTAAATGGGATATACTTTAATCAAAATGATCACTTTTGGTAATTTATAATAGATCGTAATAAAATCACTCCGGGATTGAATTTTATAATTCTAAAGCAGCAGTGTTTGTTGTATATAAATTATAAAAAAGAACGCTAAAATCAAATCCATATCTCCTTGAAATATCTTTCTCGTGTAATTTGATTTTTAGACCCCGCAATATGATGATTCGTACGAGTTACTGTTTCGTTGAGTAAACCGTTGTCACTGAATCTGAGAAATGTACCATATGAATTAGCAATATTTTTTGACACTTTTAGCATCAGGTAAGAATCTTGTACCATTGCCTTTCATTTTAGAAATACATGATATTTCTTCCGTTCAAAACAATGTGTATTATCACTTTCACTATCGACTTGTGATGATTTTTTCCTTTGGAGCGTTTCAGTTTATTTTACTTTAAACATCGTTTGCACCTTTAGCAATAAAAATATTTGATTTTTTCAAAGACACTTGCAAGTTTGATTAATTCTGCTGAAACAAAGTTTGCAACTGTTCGTCCAGCGTCACTTTTATTTTCTTTATGTTCAATCATCAGATTCATCATTCGAATCATGTTCATTTGAGCCACTGAATTTGTCTTCCAAGAAACACCTAAGGGTATTTTTGTTGTATTAACATTGTTTGTTAGTGTTGCGTTATTTTTCTGCTATCTGATTAACAGGGAAAAAATAGTTGTTATTGTTATTGTTCTTGTTATTTCTACTACGCATTTTATTAGTTGTGTTGTCTGTCGTTATAAATTGAAATATATTCTTTTTATATAAATACTTATAGCATGAATATGAAAATCGAGATTTTAGAATGTAAATGACACAAAACTATGTTATTTTACAAATGCGAACAACGGAAAATCGAAATAAACCGAAACTGACAAATATCTGTTAAAAGACGAATTTCTGAGAAAACGCTCAAGAAGCATCAGCACGCGAATGCATTCTGATCAAGGATTGCTTTTTAAGTGGGCACACAACTATCCCACTGTGCGTTAAGGTCAAATGAGGCATGAATAAAGGAATACTTTAGAATTAAAACATATTTTATAAACCTTTTTTTTTTTTTTTTTTTTTTTTTTTTTTTTAAAATTTTCTTATTCCTTTGGAGGCTCTCTCTTTTTTTTTCCCTCCAACCCAAATGTATACCACCCAAAAAACAGGGGGAGATAAACACAGACTTTTACTTAAAAATTTTTCCAGACCCGGTTGTGTCTATCAAATATTTTTTTTTGTGCGTTCTGTGTTGTGTCCCACCTCACACACCCACACACTCATGT
>JABFOX010000413.1:0-17119 GCA_022817665.1 Axea sp. ZL-2020
AAGCCCTGTAGTCCTACTAGTAATGATCCACAAATCGAATCAAAACACTCAAAACCGTGATTAGAAACTACTCGTGCAAATGATTGAAACAATGGCTTACGACATACAACAATTATTCTTATTCTTACTGAATCGACAACGAGACGAAGTCGTTGGGACGGCAACTTGAGCTCGATAGATTATCCTCGATGATTTCCAGATCGACAGCGCCACACAAACTCAGGTTGCCGCCATTCGGGTATATTGCACAACGTCCAGGCGTCCCCGGAATTGCGTGTCCACTACTACCGATGTCTCACGTTGGAGTTCCAATCTGCTACACCATTGCAACAATCTATCCCGATACAAATCTGAAATTTATCGTGTTGAATAAACATCTCTACTTTCAAACATATCATTTCCTTGGACGCTCAACCCTAATCGAGCGCTAACACGTTGCAACTCACAATTTAATTGGGTGATTACTTTCGTGCTAAAAGAAATAATTGCAAAAATTTGAATACCCTGTAGCCCGACGCTAGCTCTTATTCACTTCAGTCATTCTTTTTGATTTCAATAATGCTATTGCTCGGAATAAAACATGATAACAATGTTAACACATTGCGTACGGGTCACGAAATATCTTGTTTTCATGTTTGTTTCAATTGAATCGAAATTATATAGTAATTATATTGTATTTGTTCAATATAATATTATTTGCAATCTTGTATTATATTTAATACAATATTATTCAATATGCTGATCTTGAGAGCGCGTTGAACCTGCAGAGGAAAAATTTAACCTAGGTCTCGATTTATCTGCAATGCAATTCTCATTAAAATGATTGTCAGAAAATAATTGTCATATATCTCTTTTTGAATTACACGTCACGAACAAATGAATTCGACGAGGAGCAAAAGATCGCCTTGTCTTAATACATATATATATAATGTAGCTTTTGTAAACAAGTTTTTATAATATAAATTAAAGAATGGAAAGTATTTCACCTTATACATTTATTGTGCTTTTTAATTTTTTCTATGTTTTAGTCACTGGACTATTGAAGAATTTTACATGAAATCTTTAATATACGAATCCTTACTAAGTGTCAAAAAGCTTAATCCTATACTTTACTTAGAAGCAGAAAATTTGTAAGTGAAATTTCAATGAAACTTATTTATACATTAAAAACGAACCATCTATCAAGACCTTTGCTTAAACAGATGACACTTCTATGACCGTCTTTATGAATTAAGTGAACAAACTTTCTTAAGAAAACTCAAAGATCTGACGAATCTATAATAACTATTTTTGAAGGATTAAATAAACTTTGCGGAAAATACAACGGCAGCTTATTTTACACATTTGTTACGTATTGAAAAATGTGTTTATATAAAATTCGTTTTATATAAACTAATTGTATATTAATGTTGTAAAAAATACACAGTCAATATAATGTTGTACATTATTAACACTAAAAAAAAATCCATTTTTAAGCATATGCACTATAAAGTAAAATGTTAATTATATATTGAATAATACAAGTAGCAAATTAAATATTGTAATTACATATAGAATAGTGTAAAAGTATATTTATATATGTAATTGTTAATATTTATCGAAATGTAGATTTCAATTTTGAGTCGTGAATGAAATGTTCAGTATACATGTTACGTATTTTTATTTACATAAGCGCAGAAATAACCAATTAGTTTAAATTAATAAATTAATGATTTCATTAGTGTCATTTGATGTAATTGGTGGTTCAATAATATATTATTGACCGACTACCAGAACTTTTTTTAAGACGTCTCTTCAACTAGTTAGGAATGAAAATCAATGATTTTGGAGCATCATAGCAAATAAAAAGAATAATATCTATCAATAACAGAATTGACGAGTTTTACCTCGAGCGAATATAATACATAGTTTCATCTTATACTGCGAACCTCAGGTTCATGTAGAATTGTCAACGTTCTGTTCTAGGTAGATGATACACTGTAATATATTACAAAAAGCTCCACGTAGAAAAAGAAATAATGAAATAAAATAATAAACATATGTTCATAAAAGAAAGTGAAATAAATAAAGTACAAGTAGTACTTACACAAACAGTTGGGTTTATTATTTTTATTACTTTTATTATTTTAATATTTATCAATACTAAATAAATTAAACATAAGAAATAAATATAAATTAATATGAATAAAAAAAACTATCCTTTTAATTCCTTAATATATCATCTAGATAAACATTAAATATACCACGTGTATGATTAACATATAAAATACATTTATTTGGCATATATGACAATATACATGCAATGCATATGGTAACATTTATATACATTTATATCATATATATATCATAAATATATCCATACGCTTCATACCATAAATATATCATTTTTATTCAGACTGTTTGAAGTAACTAATTTCTCTACTGTGAAGAACGTTATTTTTAGTGAAACCCACGTTTCTCTTTGGTATTATTTATTTATCTGTGTGATAAAATAATTCCTTTAAAGTGTATAAAAATATATATGCTTAAGAACATAAGAATAGTAACTCACTTTGTACTTGATGGTGGTCATTGTGATGCCTTTTAATTAAAAAAATGTAGTGATTAACGAAAATACAATATTAAGTCTTACTATATTATTCCTTGATTATACAACATATGGATAATTTACATATAACATTCTAAGTCAATTCGACATATAGATGTGTATATATGTTATTTTAATGTTACAATAGTTCAATTAAGATTTTATAAAATTTTAATGATAAATCTGTACATTTTTATTTCTAAATAGTAAAAATATACTGAAAACAAATTTTTTTTTTTAATCAAATAGATTCTTTAGCTTAATTTATTTCTTCATAATTTCAAAAATGTTGATTTTTTAGTTTATATAATAGAATTCTTAATACCATTAACATATAATGGTACATTTGTACAATTTATGTATCATTTAAGAAAATAAACTCAACATTTAATTGTCTATATTGAGCATAGAGTCTATAAAAATCTCAAAAACAACACAATTTTTATATAGAATAGAAATTAACATTTTTTTTAGTTTATGTTTTATTTATTTTATTTTTTTGACAAATTTTTGACAAAATTGACACTTTAATATTGTTATTTTCAAATTTATTCAAAAAATATTTCTTTTGAAAATATAATGAATTTTAGAAAAAATTATTATTAATTTGTTTCAGAATTCAGTATCTTTATAAAATTGCGTCATAGAAACATTACTTAAAGTACAAAGTGAGTATTAATTCTAATATCAATTTCTTACATTGTAACATCTGGAATCATTTCATATTTCATATCAGCGTATGATATAAGACATAACTCAAATATATCAAACTATCAAATATCTACTACACGGTTTATAATTAAATCTGACATTAAATTTCATATATATTAATATAATACATTAATATCAAAAAATAAAATCTTTGATATACGAATTCTAAGTGTCAAAAATCTTAATACTATGTTTGTCTTAGAAGCAGAAAATCTCTGAATGGAATTTTAATGAAACTAATTTATAAATTAAAAACGAACGTTAATATCACAAAAATATAAATGTGAAGTGTATTAATTCGATTGAATTTTTCGCATTGCTTAGATAGATTTGTTAAAACAAAGAGGATTTTATGTAGATGAAATGAAATGTAATTTTTCATGTTTTTTAATATTTTTAGGTAAAGATCTGTAATGTATGAAAGACTGGAAAAACTGAATATACATTTGTTAATTCTATTAGATAACTCATATGAAACACTTCAGAAACCATCGACATGAATATCGTTTTCGCAGATCATGTCACGTATAGCTTCATGCCATTTATCGTAAAATGACATCTACCGTTCGCTATCCATCCGTTATATTCAATTTTATTAATTAAACTCAAGACTTTTTGTTTATAATGCACAATCGTAACAGTTTTATTTTCAGTATATATACATATATAAATTATTAAATTCTCTTTTTCAACATAGAGTTTTGCAATCAATGGAATGTACTGTTTGATATATTTTACATATAATTTTCTTTGTTTACACTTGTCATAAAAAGCTTATTTTTCATTTTTGTGAATATTTTATTTTAAGTATTGATAACAAAACCAAATTCGTATCATAGTATCTTATATGAATATCAATGAAACCATATGCAAAATCATTGCTCCTTATGAATTTTGCTCATCTTTTTTTACTGAATCAGAAATATTAACTTGAATACTCCAAATACTTAGCTTGCACATAAATCGTTTATACTTTTCTCTCTCAATAAAATGTGCATGCATTTCATCGCTCTCATTTTTCCATGATATCACTAATTACAGAATTAAATTTTACCATAATTTTTTTCCAATGCCATTTAATATACTATATTTTTGAAATTTAATCTAGAGTATTAGTAAGAAAGAAATTGTAACAGTGATTTTAATAAAAGTACATTTATAAAAAAATCGATATAGTTATTTCTGAAGAGTTACATCACGTAAATAGTCAAATTTTTTCTTCTTTATAAAAATAATATTTGAAATAGTATATGCAAAATAATTCTTAATAAGAAACGAAAAAAATGTATAATTGTTATATTGTCCACGTTATGAACATATAATATGTAATTTTTTAATTAACAATGATGTATAAAGACTACAATTGTTTTACACGAGTATTACAATTACAATTATTTCATCAATAAGCATTGTACATCTTCCGTTTTAATCTATCTTAAATTAATATTTCGTGCATAGGAGCATTTATTTAATCAATATTATTTATTCAATAAATTAATATGTAAATTTTTTATCATCCATAATATACCATACGGAAAAGATAATTTGGTATGTGTAGAGCATGAACATGGATTACGAACATGAACAACACTTATTATAGAATTAAGACTCTTGTCTTAATTCTGCAAGATTGATACCATACAATGCTAAACCCACATCATGATTTTCCATTAAATAAGAGTGTGACTTTTGTCTACTACCGTATAATATCGGCATGGTAAAAGCATAACAATCTATGACTTGTACTTACGAACCTTACTTATCTTATACAAATGTGAAGATCCTTTTTCAATAGAAGAATTTACTGTATTTTATCAATAAATTATTAAAACTTTTTAGGTTATTTTTTTATTTAAATAGTAATATTATAGATTTATTTAAATGATAAATATCGGTTAAACTAGTCCGTCCCTATAAAAATATTTGACAAAAATAAAAATAAAGATAAAGTACGTAAATGTTTTTGTAAGAGATTAAAAAATGGTTTTTCAATTAATTGATTCTCGTATGATTTTTATCAAAAAACTTTGACAACACAAAATATCTATGACAATCTTCATTCATAAGTAATAAAATATAAAAAGAAAATTCTAAAAAAAAATAAGAAGATTATACAAAGTATATTTTAAAAACGATTGAACTCGAAAACTGTTACAGAACGAGTGACACTGACTTACTATTTTTATTCAGGTAACAATTTCAATGATTCAGTTATTTTGTCTATTTAGTTTATCTGTCTATCCATCTATTAGTCTGTTCGCCTAAAGTTTAAGATCGTTGAAATTATTAATCGACTTTCATCTTCTCTTTTGGACCAATCGCAACAACTGTGTGACCGAACATCCCATAAATAATATGTTAAATAGTGAGATTACTTGGTTTCTTTTTTCTCTAAAAAGTTCGTTTCTTTGTAATATCTGAATCCCTGTTTTCTATTCCCAGAGACATATTAGTTGAGTTTGAAACTTTTGGGTAGACAAAGATGGAAACAAAGATTCGATTAATCTTATCTATTCACCATTGCATCCGTTAAAAGATCTGCTTGCTTCAGACATTAATCCTTATCAAGTGGGGTTCTTGAAGCAGTTCATGAATTAACCAACACCATAGATAACTTTATTACCAAATTTTATTTTATTTCTTTTTTTAACAATTACAATTTGTAATAATTTGTGTAGTAATTTATGTTAATAAATAATTTTTTTTATAATCTCATTGTTTTTATTAACTTTATTCTCAATTATTTTATAATACTGAAAAAGGACTAACTATCGACATAAGTTAATCTTTACATTTTTTAGTGAAATTTTATATTGCTGAACGTAATAAAATATAGTTTTATGTTTGTCCTTATACAACATACAATTTTACGTTCTGACAATATTTTAAGCAAAAGAAGGTATTTTAATTACATGATTAAAAATTAATGAGGTTCAGGTTAGATCAACTTAAAATGAAGCTCAGATGTAGCATTTTTTGGATTCGAATGAGATCTACGCTTGAAATATAAAAACACGGATTCTTCTAACAATGGCATTTTAAGCCACATTGTTGATATATGATACACGTGTTAACATAATTTGAACCACATAATTAACTTTGGTAAATTTTATTTCGTAATCTTTATATCTATGTACTATGCCACAAGCATGATAAAATCTATATCCTCATTTAAAGTAAAAAATATCTACGTATGAACTCAATTTTAAATCAACCTGGCTTCAACTCGACCATATCTCTATTATTTATCTGACATATTTTTCTATTCGAGACAGTACACCATAATACGATAACGATAACAATAACCATATGATATTGTAAAATAAGTAAAAACTTTTGAAATAATAAAATTTGCAATTTAAAATATGTTTCATTTTGAAAATAATTTTCTTTTTACGAAAGTTGAATGACTTTAAAATAATTCATATTTTTCTGTTCTATGAAAAATATATTATATACCAAATTCATGTTTATAATTATATGTATATAAATAATATGTACTTCCTGAAAAAATATAAAAACGAAATTTTTGAAAAAGGAAATATCTGTAAAATAAAACTCATTCGAACGTAAAGGAACATGATTTAGGCAAGTCGTTTTAGCTCCCATCTGAGGAAGCAATGCGGACCCAAACATTCGCCCCAGAGGGAAAAATAAAATTAGGGAAATATTGTAAAATGAAACTTTTGTCCAATGAAAAGTTTCAGTAAAAAAATACTCTTGTTGTGATTCGTTAGTGGAAAAGACCTTATTTTTTCAATTTTAAAATTTAGAATACTATAAAAATGCGAATATGAAGAACTCGCTTTCTTCCATCAACATCCGGAGAAAAGGAGCTTCTTTACCATCATCCGAGGTTTCTCTTCTTTTCCGTCTCCACTTGTCATCGTAAAACATTTCAGTCGTCTTACGTTTTATTAGTAGTTATTTTAAAATCGTTAAAACCGTTTAAATCGCCTTGAGTCGAAAATTCCACCCCTTTTTCATAATTTTCTGTTTAGTTAGCTGGCTGACAACTGCAACTAAAAATATTTAATTTTTTCCCCCAGAAATTCTTCGTTTGCTGTTTGGCAGTCGCAACTTAGAATTATCTTTTTAAACACTTCCCCTATTTTCTCCTTCGTTAGCAGTCTGGAATTCTGTCTGCTATACCGCAACAAGGAATTCTAACTTCAAATCCAAAATTAATATTCAAATCCAATAATGAATAAATCCAAGTTAAATCATGTCACATATTTTGTAGGATAATTCCTTCTTTATTATATTACGTAATAGTTTTTAATAACTATTTACTATAAAACTTTATACATTTTTGTCCGCCTTATTCAATTTTTTATTAGTTTCACTAGTTATATTACAATGTTACTGTTATAATTTTACTTAACAAATTTATGAGATTCATTAAATTTTACATAAAACATAAAAATTAGTTTGTATCCCAATTGTGCCGTAATAATAGCTGGAATTGTAATTAAAATTTAATACGTTTCTTCAGTTAGAGAAAGAAACAATTTACTTACTCATTACACATCAAAAATTTAAAAGTACATACGTAAAATTGTTACGAAATAAAATAATTATATTAAAAATATTAAGAATATAAAAACAATGACAAAAGGTATTACATACAATGAGTCATATTAATATATTCATATTACATCGTAAATAAAATTAATAACAAAATTGTTTGTAGCATAAATATTATGAATTATTTACTATTAATGTTACTCATAATTTGAATAAAAATGCAAAAAAAAAACTTAAATTCTATTTAAAACAAATTAAATCCAATAATTTGAAAAAAAAATAAACATTTTATTTTGTCAAATCAGTAAAATTTACTGTGTAGCAAATACGAAACATAAAAAGAATTAAAAAGAACAAGAATATACCTAAAGGCCACGTAAATTTAGTTGCAACTTTGTTTACTTTACTTGTTTTTAGATTTTATGTATTTTACAGAGTAACTTACTACCTTTTTGTCCATCTGTACTTACTTAGACAGAAATAATATAAAATTCAACTTTTTCTATTTATACAGAGATAGCATTTATTATATTCCGTCAAACATAATAATATGTCATTGGCACAATATTAAGTACATTGGTTGAAAAATTATTCGACTTTATCAAGTCCAAACAAGTCAGAATATTTTTGTTTTTATAAAATGATATATCCGGATCTAAAATAGTTTTTTTAAAAAAGATCAGTAATGTTGTTTTACATTTGAGTAAATCGACGAATATTTGTAATATATTATTAACATGAAATTTATAACTCAAAGCATAATCGATTTTAACTTCATTTTAGCAATATTTCTTAAAAAGTTAATAATACAAAAATAAACAATAAAAACAGCTAATGCGTTTGTTAACGCTTATTTATATTAACTTTGAATAGTAAAACATAAGACGGAAAAAATACTATGTACTTAAGTTATTCCTCTTCACTCAATTTAATTTTGAAAATGTAAAAAATCCTGAAATTTTATAGTAATGTAAATATGTATAAAGTATTAAAGATATTTTGTTCGTTGTACGAACAAAAATTATGATTATTATATTTGTAATAGATTTTAAAGATGGCTCTTTTATTGTTATGTTTTTTTCATAATAGTGCTGAGAATCCAATGACTTAATAATTACCTTTTCTAATAAAATTACAATATTTTCTAATATCTTCATTGAATTACAGAGGCATTGGAAGAACAACGCTAACAGCTATATTACAGTATTTGCTTGATGTCTATCCTTTAGTCTTATAATGTACTTAATTATAAATTATTAATAACATATAAGATTGATAATGTACGGAAAATATTAGGCTTCAAATATTAAATAAATTTCAGTTTGTCTTTTCAACAATTTTATACGTTATATTTTATACGGAGATTTAACTCTTTATAATAAATAACAAACACATTTATATTAAAAATAATATAATCAAAACTGCATTCTGTTGAAATGTTACTTATAAATTATTTACTAAAGATTGTTAATATCTGAAAAAAATCAGTATTCAATAAATTTATTATACAGTATCAATTTTATTTAATTACAAATTGTATTAAAATTGAGATACATCAATTAACAATTGTATATTATTAGAATTAATATAATTAAATCGAATGAAATTTATTTCGATCTACAAAATATAACTACGAAGTATCAATTAGTTGATTCAAATTCAATGAAAATTATATTAATTTAGTATTTATAATGCGTGAAATAATAAAAAAACAATTTAACACATTTTATATATATTTATATAATGATAATTTATTTATTTCATAAAATAAATTAAATAGTTTGTATTACGATAGTTCTAATACATCTTGAATTAAGGTAATTTAACATAGTTTTAATTATTATGTTAAAATTTTTAATAACGATCTAAATCCAATTAATCAGGCGAATGAATAATATGAAATAAATTTAGATATTCATATAATTTATTTTGTTCACGTGTAACCGAACAAGGTTCGGTTAATCATAGGATATTCATGTAATTACGCGGAAAATATTGCAATAATAATTATTTTAAAGTAAAAGATGGAGAAAATCAGATATATTTTTTTTCTCCATCAGATTATCAAATATACGATTCTTGTACAAAACATTATACATAAAATACATACTAAGCATAGGAGTTTTATGTCTATGGTTTATTGGTTAAATATGTTTGGTTTTCATATGTCTAGATTATTTCAATTTTTTAATTAAAGGTAGTTTAAAATTAAATTTTAAAACCATATTTATATTTTTATTTGTATATATTTTTATGCACAGTTCTATTAAAATATTCAATTTCATAGTTCATATTTATATAAATTACTAGGTTTGATCTATAAAGTTCAATATTTTTATTATGCTTCATATTTTACTTTTCATTATTCTTTATGTTCAAATTATGAAATTTATTTAGTAAGTATAAACAAAATACACAGACAAATATCATTTGATTTACTTTATATTATATTTCAGTGTTTACAGCATTGATTTCTCCGAACAAGAAATTGAGTTATTGTAAATTTACTAATTTCTAATTTAATAAATCTCGAATGAAACTCAATTTAAAAGGGTTATTTTATGTTTTAAAAATTTTAACTTTACAGTACGATTTATAATAATGTATTTTATTTAATTTAATTTCTAAATTGATTATTCTTTTATAATGCAGTGTAAGATAAGATACACGTACTCTATTGCAATCAATTAAAATTAAGAAATGTTGTTTTCTATTTATTTTATTTATTAGGATTTAAGAATTTAATATAAAACCTATAATTAAAATTTCTTATATTTAATACAAATAATGAAAATAAATTATTTATTGATAGAAATACCTATTTAACCTTTCATTTCGCGATGTACCTTTGAAGTCATCAAGTTTGGTTAAATTCTTGCCTTAGATATACATTTCATATAAATGACATAAAAACAGGCAAACTATCTTCCTTCAAGAAGTAAAATTGCAGCTGTTTATATAAATTCATATTATAAAAGTTATGATTAAAATTACTAAAAACAAAATGTAAAAATAAAAACTGAGTTAAATAAAATTTAATTTTAAAAAATACAGAATACTAGCATTCCACAGTCACCAAAAGATTGCCAAGTTTTATTTTTAAGCAGGAGAACATCACGTGAAACTAATAAATGACGATTTCAAATTTTAAAAATCAATAGGAGTACTTAAAAATTTTATTAAATTTGTCAAATTTATTTCTATATAAATACAACAGTCAAATCTGAGAATTAAATAGTAAAATCATCCAAATTTGATAATCACCTGAAATATAGCATTATTTTTTTATACCAAAGGTGTATTTTACCGCTTTCCTTAATTTTGGTTACTTTTTTGTAATAGAAATTTCATGCTGTCCTTATTATTTTTCTGTGCGTGTTGCTTTAATTTTCCAACACAGTGCATTTCCATATAATTTTGTTTATTAATTTATGTACAATGAAGAATATTTTTATAATTTTAATAACTATGTGTTGTAATTTAGTCTTCTGCAAGATAAGTAAATCTTGCTAAAAGTTACACGTAAATATGAACAATATAACATCGACTCTTTTAAGGTTCACTTTGATATGTTAAATCTGATCGAACAACTTCATCCTGGTAAACACGTATACAACATTTTACGGTACGCTTAATTTAATAAATATTGAGATTTCATTCACTTAATTTTATTGTACTACCACAAAAATTAATTTAAATAATAAGTAATTTTTATAAACCAATAATGATTAACGCTGTATTTTATACAATCCAAATTTTACATAAAAAACTAACCTTTTTCCAAATATTATACATATGTTTCTATTTAACTTACATGAATTATACATAGATGTTCATAAGTTTTTACCAAATAATATATAAATTACCGGTTTCGTATATAAATATTATTTAATTAATTTCCTATTTATATTATATATTGTATATGATTATTCATGTTGAAATCATATAAGTAAGTGATATGTACGAGTCAGACATAAGTCATGCAATTAAAATGAAAGCCATTTAAATATTTATTTACAATTAGCAAGTATACAGAAATTTTTGTTTTGGTACAAAAAATGTAATAAAGAAACCATTTTTAATATTTTGTTAACATAATAATTAATTATTATAGAATTCCATTAAATGCATATAATAATGGATAAAATTACTTTAATTATTCAATTAAAATTAATAAAATAAAATGATACTGATGCATTAATTCATGAACTTTGTAATAAAATTATTTAGTTTATTATCTGTACGTTATAATTATATACTTTATTTTATGGTATTTAAATAAATTAACATTTACTTTTAATAATACATTGTAAAATTTACGATAATTTAATACAGACAAAAGTTTCTGTTATTTAAATGATTTATTCATTTTTCCCGGCATAAGATCTGTTATGTGTTACTCACAAAGAGTAATTAAAATAAAATAAATAAAATCATATTACATAAATTAATATATCACAATAAAATAAGTCTATTTGTTTATTCATTTTATTATTCTTTGTGCAATTTCGTTATGGGTTAAAATATATTTGATTAAACCGATCCGAAGCGTTGAAAAAACTGAATAAGTCATTTAAATAATAGAATTGTTATGTTTGTTTTTATTAATATTTACAATATTTTATTTTATAATTTTCATAGGAATTATTTTTATAACAACGTAATAATCATAAACAATGATTGCTTACCAACATCAGTGGGTGGCGCAGTTAGTTATTGTTATGAACTTTGAACAAAAGAATGTTCAAATTCTTTAATTATTGGCAAAAACGTTCGGCCCATTTTTATTTTTATTCGATAAAATCGTTTTGTAACTTCTTGTCCGCGAATCATTCGTCTTTCGTCGTCTTCTAATAAAAAGTAAGTAACAAAAAATAATAATTGTAATCTGATTATTCAATTATTATCGAGAGCCAGGATGTAACACTATCAATATATATATACATTGTAATCCTTATGCCGAAAAGTTACCGTAACTAACGCAAAAATCGGCGCGGTGCAACCAAACCCGAAAATTGACTAAGTACCAACACGTGGATCGTATCGACAAAACTCCGCCAATCGCAAGCAGTTCAAAACCACAAGCGTTTGAGCCAGTAATCCTAATCAGTTATGTTGTTCGGATTGCTAAAGTGGATACGACGAAGCAAGAACGAGAGTGAATGCATGAAAACTGGCAGCGACACCAGGACGACCCTCTGGACCCTGACAACGTGACCCGGACGACAGCATCAATTGCCAACTAGACATTTTCAGCAAGGAACAGCGCTAACCCAGAAAAACGTAGCAAGGCGGCAAGTAACCAGCGAAGTTTGCATAATACACTTTCTTCACATGGTTATCGATGTCCCTGCATGCACCAAACCACCGTAATACGTACACCGTAACACGTGAAACCACGATAGTTAACAATTCATTCGTTTATGAGAAGTGTATTATGCTAACTTCGCTAGTTACTTGTCAACCTGCATCGTTCCTCTGGGTAAACGCCGCTCCCCGTTCATGGAGCAGAGTCGGTCATCGGCATTGTTGTCTAGGACGTGTCGTCAAGGTCCAGGGAATCATCTTGGCGTACACTGCCAGTTTTCCTACTCGTATATTCACCCTCGTTCTTGCTTCGTTGTCTCAATTTCATCAATCTAAATGACGTAATTAAATATGATACAAACATTCGGGTTTGATCGCGCCGCGACGATTCTCGTATCCATTGCGGTAACTTTTCAGCTTACAGATTATAGTATGTATAATATAAATTTTACTTTAGTGAAAGTGAAATAAATTCTTAAAAATGTGCGATTTTAATATTTTTCCAAGTAATTTAAAGAACGTAAATATATTTTCATTTATTAATTGAAATGTTAAAATCGTATTAAAAGACAAATATAAATAAGTGTATAATTTCTTTGATTTGTTTCATATTATGCGAAAAAGTACATACGTTTAAATGCTGAATTTTGACATTTTAATATATTTTATATTGTATACTATATTTCCTGTTGTATTTTGCAATGTAATGTTAAAATATATCATGTCAGTGTAAAAGTAAATTTAAAATGATATAATCTTCCAATATTTTATTATGAAAGCACTTTCTTTTATGTATTATATTTTTTAATTATTAATATTTATTTGTAATGTAGCAACGCGACGGCGTCGACACACACTATTTATTACATTTTTACATGAACCAAGTTTTCCGTAAGATGTGCAATAAAACGAATGAGTGACTGATTTCCAAATGATCCTTGAACGAAAAGCGAAAGAGAAACAAAAAATATTGTAAACTTGGATTTTCTATTTTTTATTAACGTGCGACTTATGTGTGCAGTTTATGAGTGTCTCGAACATGTCTGTGTTCAAAAAAAATATATATTTATATTTTTCGATGACGACAGTTAGTTGTTGTCTGTACTCTGTACTGTAAATTCACGAAACTGAATAAACTACAGTTATAAAATAAATTTATTCTTGTACTTCTTAAAATGTTATTATTCTTTATTTATAACATATATAAATTTGTCATTTAAAATACATAACATTAAAATTATATATATATATAGTACATTTGTTATACTTTATTATTACATACACAAAAAAAATATTAAATACTAACACTGTATAATTTATAATTCAATTCAATCCTATAATTATAAATTATCTGATAACTATTTAGCCCAGTGGAATTAATGTTTCATGTGCTTATAATATATTAAACATAAAAAGTTTGTTCTCTGATAATGATAATACATTAAATACTGTTACCAATAAAAAATTTACTAAATAAATCAACAGGTCAACAAACTATTAATATTGAATATTTTCGATTTATGATCTTTGTATCGCATAACATAATATATATACTATATTTGTACATGTAATACAATATAAATATGTCACACTTTGTTTGTGCAAAAATTGCACACATATTCCTGTGTATAATATTGCTAAAAAAATAAACTTCAATATTAAACCGTTAGTTCGCGTATGCATATAATATCAGCATAAATGTAAATGCGTAATGAGTACTTCTATATATAACAATTCGATCTGAATCAATTACATTTTATGGATGAACAAATATGTTGCAATGATTAAATTAAAATATTACTTAAAATTGACAGTATATTTATTTTATATCAACGGATTCTCTTGGCATTTTAATATACATATTCAAAAAACGATTTAATTAAATAGATTTTATATATATTAATTAATAATATTACATATATTTGTAATTTGAACGAATTAATACATTATATTTTAAATTATAGGACAAGTCACAAATATAAAATATCTTAACCATTAATCTATTAATTTAGCAAATTAAATGAAATATTTTTTTACACTTTTAAAAATATCTAACTTTATTGCTTTACGTATTATATTGTTATTATTTAATAAAAAAAATTTAACTTCTAAAATGAAAACGAAAATATATATATTAATAGTATAAATTAATTAATGAGTTAAAATTTCAAAAGAATTGTATTATTTAATTGAAGAGAAACATTTTTCCATAAACTGATGAAAATGTCATAAACTTAATGTCAATTTTCTACGTTACTTGACGTAGATTACGTTAAATTAAGAGGTCAATATAATGTATAAATATGCATTGGAAATATTGTAAACAGTATGAAATATAATAACACTAAAATTGACAATCCTATGTATTTAAAAAATATTTACGAAACTAATAAAAATATATTTATAGTATTGAAGGATAGATATGTTCATGAATATAGTAGAAAACTATTTCCAAAGATTTAGAAAAACAAATTTCGATCTGAAGAATAATGAAATTAAACGAATAAAAGAAATGATAAGATATTGATTATGAGAAGTTATTAAATAAAAACCATGGGCAGCTTAAGAGCAATTTCCTATTCCGTTGGAAATTAAAATTTAAAAATGTATTGATTTTTTTGAAATTCAAACTATACATTTACGATTCAATTTTAAAGACCTTATATTTATCATCACGCATCTTTTAATACCATTATATATATGCCAGACATAAGAAAGTCGTTTGAAATACCCGTAACTTCTCACAAGTTGGTACTGCAATAACAAGTTCGATTTTCTTGTACTTTCATTTTATATTTATGTGTATATGAAGTTTTATATCAATTTGTTTAATTTTTGTTAGTCTGTTTAATTTGGAATCATTAAGATCATGGAGAAATATGAGTTTCGATTTCTTAAGCATTACTTCTGACGAGTGCCGTATACGTTCAAAGGAAATCATTTCTCAAAAAAGATTCATAAAATCTATGATATTATGATTGAATTTAATAAACATACATGTTATATATATAACGTATGACCATATCTCAGCAATATTTAAACATGAGTTACTGCAATTCTAGTGATTTATTAACGAACACATTTTAAGGAATACACTCCGAAAAAGGCAAAGACAATCCTATCTACCGACAAAATGGCTTCCAACATGATAATGTAACAGCATAATTGCACAAATCAGATTATGAATTACTCACTCATCCATCATACACACCGGATTTAGTCCCAAGCAAGTATTTTTTATTTCCAAATAATAAAAATTGGCTTAAAGAAAAATTGTCTTCCTCCAAGAACGAGAAGATTATTGCTGAGATAAATTTTTTTTAGAAAGTTTAATAAACATTAATTTTTGAATGACATAAATAACTTGAGTACCGAATTAATAAATTTATAGAGTTGAAAGAAGATTACGTTAAAAAATAAATTAACATATTAGTCAAGACCTATTTACTTTATTGAAAAGTCACGAACTGATCAAATCGACCTTGTAATTGTTAATGTATGATTATAAAACCGCAATATTGTGTTACACTAAGAAAATAAGTGTAGCAATGAGCTTATAGTGTTTAAAATAAACGCGTTATTTTATTTTTAAATGATACAATTGTTTTAATTTTCATTAAACTTATGTTCAGTTTATGCATAATTTATATATTGAATATGTATTATATGTGCCAAAATATATTATATATACGAATTTATACATACAAGACATATAAAAAGTTATTTTCTATAAGTGATTCATTTTCAGACACGTCTACGATATACAAATAATAAATATAAAAATTATATAATTTATATATTTATATAACAAATTTTAGACATATAAAATTATATAAATTATATATAAAATGTATGTATTTTATGAATGCATAATTTCTTATTATACATGATATATAAAAAAATGCAATAATTCCAAAATAAATTATTGTAAAATTTTTATGTTTCATTCATAATAAATTTTCCGTAGTTTTTTTTTTTTTTTTTTTT
>JABFOX010000414.1:0-17113 GCA_022817665.1 Axea sp. ZL-2020
ACAAATTTATTCCAATTACAGGGCGATTTAGAGATAAAATTGTGTAAATAAGGCTTGGTGAATAGTTGAAATATACCTTTGATGTGAAACAGATTTACCCAATGTTACGCTTTGTGCAGATTATTTCTTCATACATTGCTCTCCACTGAAATTTGCACAGCTTCGATGATAAAGTCGAAATATCGTAAAGGCGAATTACAAACCCGGTGAAGATTTTAAATATCATCTTAACCGAGTATAATTGCCTAACGTGAATTTCGTAATACTGTCAATAAGTATTAGTATAAAATATAAAAGTACTGCAGAAAAATATGTCACTAAATTCAAATATCTTTAATACAAACACGGTATTTTTAAGTAAACATATGTTCAGAACTTGATGAAAAAATACAAATAAAATCTTTTTAATATCAAATGATATGTTTCATTAAGACCCTGGTTTCTCAGGATCATTATACAATATATAAATATTTCAATTAAAAATATAATCCAGTAAAAAAATATGAAAATTCTTAGTTTTAAAAGAAATACTGTTACACATCAATAATTTGTTTAAAATTAAAGAATAATAAAAATTTCTGATTGATGAATTTCTGTAAGTTAATCATAGTTTTATTATTTTAGCGGTGATGCTTTAAAGAAAAATGAGGACTTAGAGTTCGAACGTAACAAAGAAAGATTCATGTTTTTAAAATGGGGAGCAAAAGCTTTCGAAAATATGATGATTGTGCCACCAGGGAGTGGAATCGTTCATCAAGTAAATTTGGAATATCTCGCAAGAGTAGTTTTCGATAATAATGATCTGCTGTATCCAGATTCTGTAGTTGGTACAGATTCTCATACAACAATGATCAACGGCCTTGGAGTTCTCGGTTGGGGTGTTGGCGGTATCGAAGCAGAAGCTGTAATGCTTGGACAAGCCATTTCGATGTTACTGCCAAAAGTAGTTGGATATAAATTAGTAGGGCAGTTAAATCAATATGTTACTTCAACCGATCTTGTTCTTACAATTACAAAGGTGATTATTGTAAAAAATTCTTTAACTCGTGAATAGACAACATATATTTTCATCATTACAATACCTATATTTAATTACCAAATTAATTATTTAAATAATTACAATTTCACAGAATTTACGTCAGTTGGGAGTAGTTGGAAAATTTGTTGAATTTTTTGGACCCGGAGTCTCACAACTAAGTATTGCAGATAGAGCAACCATTTCTAATATGTGTCCAGAATATGGTGCAACAGTTGGATTTTTCCCCGTTGATCAACAGAGTTTAAATTATCTTCGACAGACAAGTAAGTTAAATATATTTTTACATTTTTTGTATTCTGATAAATTATAGTTTTAAACATTACTTAAATACATGAAGTATTTATACAAATATATGTATCTTTTGTGGGTGTCAAATTCGTTAATAACATTATATCATAATAAAATAAATTACAATTTATTTTATTATGATATAATATTATTAATTTAAATATTTAAAATAAATCTTTTAAAGATTATAGGATTTTAATTTATTTGTGTTTTATTTAATCATGTCAAACAAACACAATAAAATTTAGATTCAGTAATAATATTTTCTGTTCAAAAACGATATAATCTTTGTATTATATTTTATATAAATGTAAAAAAATTGTGTATTAAATGTAATCAATTAATTTTAGATCGTTCACAGAAACATAGTGAAAGAATTAAGAAATATCTTGCTGCTGTTGGAATGTTGCGAAATTATGATGATGAAAGTCAAGATCCAGTATTTTCAGAAGTAGTAACATTGGATTTAGGAACAGTGGTATCTAGTGTAAGCGGTCCAAAAAGACCTCATGACCGTGTATCTGTGATTAATATGAAAAGTGATTTCAATGCCTGTCTTACAAATAAGGTAAGTGACTTAATGATATATTTATTGATTATCACTTGTTTTTAGAGAATTATGCATCTTCCAAATAGAGTATAAATAGAAAACGAATACTTACCCTTACACTAGTTATTTTTCGTTATCTTAGTAACATTTTTATTCTTATATTTTTAAATATTCTTAATATTTTTAAACTTATTTATTTATTTTATTTATTTATTTTTTTTTTTTTTTTAATGAATGGACTATTTACACGCATTATTCAAAACTATCAAAAAGGAAGAAATTAAAAATTAAATATCTTAAATACATTTTTAAACATTAATGTAATATATTCTCAACACTAAAACTGTCCAGGAGACTTTTCGTTTCTTTTAAGTTTTTTAATAGGTATGAAAAACATTGTTTTAAGTTTAATTTAAAAAATAAAACTTGATATATAATAACATGTATGAGTTGAGAAAAAATTTCTATTTCCAATAGTAAATAACTACTATGATTCATTAAAGTCGATTTAATGTTTTAAAATTTATTTGTAAATATAATAATTTAATAAAAAATAAATAATAAACATAATATATTTTTATATTTAATATAGTCTATTATATAATTTTTTTTTTAAATAAAGCAAAATTTATAAAAATACATATGCTATAATTTTTAGAAAAAAAGTTTTTTCAATATAGTTAAAAAATGTTAATTAATAAACGTTAAAAATACAATAATTATTATTAAACCAGCAATGTTATAACTGAACTTTTTAAAGAAAGCAAAAATATTGTCATGTTTGTTCTAGATGAGTAATTAATTCTAGCAATCCTAATATTAATCTATCAATTGTGGTAATAAATATATTTTTTTAAATTTTTTATAAGAAAGATTCAAATTATTAATCCTTCCACTAAGTGTATAATTTTAAAGTTTGATAGTAATGCATTTACTTTTCATATTTATTTTACTAAAAATACAATATTCATGTAATTTTAATAATTTGTATATATTATATATACATAGTACCGTTATTTTTGTACCATTTGATGTTTTGTACCAGATGTCAAGTTAATTAAAATAATTCTATTAAATGTACTATTATGAAAACTGTATTTATTAAATGTTTGTACATACCAATATTTGTTGAAGTTAGGTTGAATTAAGACTGAATGTTTTGCTTTTCGTGTTGATTTATATACATGAACTATCTTAGTAAATGATAAAACAAGAAAAGTGGGGATTATACCATCACGATATAAAAAAAGTCATTTAACTAAATTTCTATAGAGAAATATGTATAACTTAAAACATTTTTTATCAAAAAAAGATAAAAAAATTAAAGGAAAGTCATTTAAAAAAGATTTAACTGCATTTAGATGTTCAATTAAATTCTATTTTAAAATATATCTAATTACAATAATTAAAATTTAAGTATACTCGTTTTATTTAAAATTAAATTCACATGTATGTGTAAATAAGTAATAATACAATACGTTATCTTATTTTATTTTAAAAGCTATGAAACAAATTAATATTCTTTGTGTAATGAAAAATCGTACTTATAATTAAGTTTCAGTTACACAAAATTAAGAATAAATATTATAGTATATAATAAATAAAATAAATTAAGGATACTTTTTTATTAAAAATAACCCATAAATTCAAATACAAATTTATTATTGAAAATTTAGTGTTAAATTTAATTTTATCTGTCTACTTAATAGCTAAGTTCGTTCTCAAATGTCAAGACTAATAGCATCCAAATATCTGTGACGTATTTATACTTATATTTGCATAAAAGTGTGCGTATGTGTGATATATGCACGTATGTGTATAATAATATTCAAAATAACATTTTAATATTGCATACTTTTGAATAATGAAATGCGCTATATGTTAAATTAAATTAAATATAACATAGTATCATTGAAATGTAATTTCGGACATTTTAGCATAAATATAAATGTGATATATTTCATGAGAACAATATAACAGTAAAATTAAAGTAATTAAATATATATATACATTAAATTTTTTTTTTAATTAAAAGTTTCTTAATTATAATATTTTTGGACATGCATATCACTTACAATATTTTGTCATGTTAATATTGTAAATAAATGGATTATTAAAGACTGTTTATATGAAATGTATTAAAATAACTTTATTAACAATATTAACAAATAAATATTAATTATAAAACGTATTTTTCTGTTATGAAGCAGATAACTGAAATAAAAGATATTAAGAATACTAACAGCAAGAAACTTTATATGTATATGATTAAAAAATTGTCTATTCATTAAAATTTTTTAAATAATTTTGAAATATACTGATAAAGTTTAAAATAATATAACTTAATTTTTCATTCTATATTATTTAAGTGAAATTAATTGTGTTTGTTAATTTATTAATTACATTCTAGTAGTATAATTAAAAACAAAGTAAAATAAAATCTATTTATTTTTGTAGTAGAAATTTAAAAAAATATTTGCTTCCAAAAAATCTTATTATTAAATTATATATGTTTTTACATTAAATATAATTTCTTTCACAGTATTATTAAAATTTAATGAGAAAAAATACAATTTGAATGCTGTATAAAACATGGTATATTGCATAATGCTTATTCAGTAGATATAAAACTCGATAAGTTATATGTTATATTAATTATTAATAATTTATTATTACATTTGTTAATAAATGGTAGATCTTATTGTTATATAATGGTAGATATTTTGAATAATTAGTCCATTATTCAGCCATTTCTTTGTCCGTTTCTTATTTATTTAATATCTTGGTCCTCTTCAGATAATTTTTTTATTATGTAATTTTCTATTGTGTATGTTTATTTATATTTTATACTTTGTATTTGTACATAGAGCACAAAAATGTAACTCATAAAATAACAATAAAAATACGCATTGAATCAACTACGTAATAAAAAAATTAAAAGTCAACATAAAATGTTAATCATATTAAAAAATACTCTGTTAACGGAAACAAAAATTAAAACAAGAACAGTTTTGTTAAATGTTTTAGTAAAATTCTTTTCCGTTCCCTCTTTTTCAATTGTATTATTATACTTTTTATCATGCTGTATAATTTAAACAAGATGATTTTTATAATTCTCATATAAGTATTACAATTTTAATACTTTTTTATGAATGTGAACTGTTATTAATTTGATTTTTATACCTGTTGTATTTATGCAGTCCTCGCATACTGCATGTTTACTTTATTATTTAGTATTTATAATATAATATTTAGTATATAAATATAATAATATTTAAGAGCATTTCTGGAAGAAAAATAATTATTTTAAGTTTGTGTGTGTTGTGCAATAATGGAATAAATTTGCTTACACAAGTAAAAACAATATGTTAGAAATAATTAAATAATAGTGCAATAATATAGGCATGATTTGTATCCATAGCTATTTCTCGCAATTTCCCAGATCACGTGATTGTCTTAACACTTTACCGACCGGTAGCGGTAAGCGCTGTGAACAAATCGTCGATTAATCGACGGCCGGTCGGTAAAGTGTTAAAATAAGCAAATTTGAATTTTACAAAATCACATTATATTATACTATATTTCATATCTTTGATATATTTATTCTTAAATTATTATACCGCATTGTCTTAAATGTATAGCTGCAATGTTTGAATCTCAATATTATTAACTTAAAATTTACGGACTAATATAATCATAAAAAATTAAGTAAATATATTATTAATTTTATTATGCAGAAGAAAATGTAAAAAATGTGACGTTATTTAAATAAAAAATTTGTGATGTTATAAGCTCTGAACAGGTATGTACATAGATACACGAAACGTCAGTTATTTAATAATAATAATAATAATCATTATTAAATATAGAATTTATGTGTACAGTTTATGATAATATAAAATTCACAATAATTCTAATAAACGAAGAATAATTGTTATTTATGTTATAATTTTGTCGAAACAAGTTTATCAAAATAAAAAATTCTTTTGGTAGTTTTTTTTTTTTTAATTTGAATGAATTGAACCAGCTCATTTGATAATTAAATAATAATTATGTGCTATATTATTTAATGATAATTGTCGACTTGTTAGAATAGGTATCTCACAATATGCTTGGGACAATTTTTTTAAATAATTCCAACCATGATGTTCAAAGTTATACTTAAGAAACTCATATTTTTTTATTTCGTTAATTTTTAAAGAACAAAATAATGGTTAAATATAAAAAATATGTGTCTTATTGCGCAGAATATGTTTGTATTTTTTAAATTGTATTTACACAACATTTTCTCTTAAGAAAATCCCATGAGTTAGAAAATTACTCGAAAATTTTGGCAGTTCAGTTTTTAAACCATTTACACATGATTTATATAATACATCTTAAAATACATGTTTCGAATAAAAAATATCAACAATTAAATACGTATACGCATTTGCTTAAATGTCAGTAAAAATATTTAAATTGTTTACACCGGATTTATTTACGTTATTTTTTGATAACTGAAAAGCAATTATATTATGTTAATGTAGTATTTAAAAGCAAGATTTAAAAGCACGATAATTAATATTTAGTTCAATAATAATTGCAAAACAAAACGTAATATAATAATATAATTAAATTATGTTAGCATACATGCTTGAATATTTTGGATAATTTGGAATGAATAATTTAGACAATTTATTATAATGTTTTATTTATTTATTTCTTTTTTAATAACAAAATTAGATATTGTTTAAATGAATGTAAAGCATTTTCATTGAAGTCATATACAGCAGATTTTTTTAAAAATCGATAAAATTTTATTTATTTTTTTTTCTCCCGTTCTATTCAGTGTACAATAAATGTTTTCTGGATTATTATTTAAAACATTCACTCATGTTTTTGCAAAATTAATAAAATATTTCAAATTATAAATAAGTTGTATGAGTTGTAAATAGTCATTTTAAAATTAACACATAATAATGCATTTTAAAGAGAGTAAAGAGGGGGGGGGTTTCAATAAAAAACAATTGATATAAAATTTGATTAGTTTATCTCAGTTTGTTCATTTACCTAAACATTATACTTTTGACAGATTTAAAATATGTTTATTCTTATAAATCTTTTTACTTAAATATTTTTCCGTTTGTTAACCGTAATCTTAATCTCAAAAAACACATTCATTTTACAAAAACACATGCGCGCGCACGCCAAATGGTTAAAAAACGTTTTTTAGCAATATAAATAAGTTTATTCTATTATAAATATTTGACATTTATTTTTTCAAACTTCGCCTTATATATATAAATTTAAGTCTGATATATAAAACTAGTATGGATAAAAAATTATATTTATGCAAAAGCCACTTATATATATATTATTAGGCCACACATAATTAAATAGAAAACTGAGTTTTTTTAATATATACGATTATCTTTAAGTTATAATTTTTATATGCAAAATTAACATGAAATTATAATAATTCAGTAAATTTTATGTGTCATGGTTTAATATCTGTTAACACAAACATAATTTATAATCTGATTAATAACGCACTGCTATAAGTTGACAATTCATGTAAAGTATGATACATTTTACAATACGCAAATGTTTTATCGCAATATTATAAATAAATGTCTATAAATATTTTAAATTTCATTTTATATTTAAATTTGTATACAATTGTTTTCAATACAGAATTTCGAAACGAGGTGATAAAAAAACAAACAAGTTTTAAATTTGATTCTTATGTTTATTTTTCATTTCGTTTATAATTTTTTTTCAGATTTTTTACATAACCATTCCATCGTTAAAAAAATACAAATTTTACATATAAATAGTTTTGAAACAATATGTTGATAATAATAATTGTATTATTTTCGATAATTCTGTACTTTAAGGAAATCAAGCGAACGTCGAATTACAAGTTTCAATAATTTCTTTTTTCAAGTTACATTTTTTAATGATACTTAATACAGTAATAAAGCTAATTTTACATATTTTAAAGCAAATGCAATAAAATTAATCATCACATTTGGTTATTAATCGTGCCGCATAATGTAGAGATGACAAAGAACAAATAAGTCCCGGTGAGGAATTGTGATTATACCTTCTACGCGAAACATATTTGTCCAGTGTTACGCTCTTTGAATAGTACATCTTTGCACATTGAAATTGCACTAAAATTTACAGAACATCGATGATATATTCAACCTCACATTACGACGAATTACAAACCCGGTGAAGATTTGAAATAACATCTTAACCGAATATAATTGCGTCCAACGTGAGTCTTGCTTAAAACTGTATAAACGGTGTTATAAACCCGATTCGAACGTATAAGTATTTGTAAAGCACACTGAACCAAACACACATGATTTTATAATGCACAGTCCAGATTTAAAAGTGTTACTGATTGCTTGATTCAGTCAGATCCTTGTATTTATTTGATTCTTCGTATCGTTAAATTTCGAAAAATTCATAAGTGGGGGATCTAATTCAAGTGAACGTGTTTCGCGTTTAATTGGATGACTATTTCGTTATCTATAACAAAGTTTTCAAATGTGACGTTAATTTAAAAAAAATCATCTATAATTTTGTGTTATTTACTTTATTTTTGTATTATTAATTATAGGTACTAATGCTATGCTATTTTAAATAATATATGTATTTATAGTATTAAACATTACACGCTGACTGTCATTTTATTTTAATAAATAAAAACGTATTAACAAGCTAATTTTCATTATTTTTAAACTGATAAAAATGGATATTTCATTTAATTATAAGAAATACGCACTTACATGACACAGATATTAAAATGAAATTTGTATTTTTTATCACTTCGCCGCTAATGTTCTTTCTTATAATTACACAATATATTTAATATTTGTAATGGATTATTTTACAATTTAAATGATACATAATGCAGATGATTTAATTTTAGTATAAAATATTCTAGAATAGAAACCATATATTTAAAATAAATGAATTGATATCATCATTTTTAATATATTATAATGTGAAATAACGTAAAAATGTATATAATTTTCATAAAAATTTGGAGAAATATCATAAACTAAATACTATCAATTAAATACAGTTATTATTCTAATATATTAAAATTAATTGAAATGCATTTCCAAGCCAAAAATTGTGCTAAGTTCTCATTGAACAAATTAATCACATTAATTAATGCATATTATATAAAGTTAAGGTATACAAGCATGTGTTTTTAAAATTATATTATTAAAATATTAACATATTTCTTTGAATTTTAACAGCAATTAAAAGAACAAACTAAGTAACATATTTCATAGTGATAAAAAAACCAAATCTGTTTTATTTTCAAATTATTAAAAAATAGAAAAAAAAAGAACATTTTTTAATGACGAGGTGTTTTAATCATTTTTTAAATCAATTTTTCATTTAACATATTAAGAATTATAATTATCGAAACCTTAATTACATGTCTGTAAATGTAATGTTTCATTTTAAGAATATATCAATGGTTAGATTTTAATTGTTTCGTTTTATTTCTATTTTTTAATATTAATAATTTAATGTATGAATAGTTTATATAAAATAAAAAGATAAAAACAAAATAAATCTCTATTTTATCATTTTAATGTTACTCGATACACAAATATACTGACTACATTTCTTACATTCGGAAAACTGGGTATTATTTAACATTTTGATTAAATAATATTAAGCATCAAATTAAACAATACTAAACACCTTATAGCAATTGCACAAGATTGTTTCTGTTTACTTCTGAGTTTTAATTAAATATCGCGCATAAATAAATTAAAAAACACGTGTATAAGATAGTATTGTGTTGAGTGAACAATTTTAGATTTAAACTATATACTTCATCTGTGATAATTACTCGTTGATTCACTTCATTATTTTACACTTTAATTTAATGAAATTATGCATATGTCATATTTGCGTATGAAAGGCAGCATTAATTAATACGTTTTATAAAATAAATGTTTTAATTGTATACTGAATGATTCATTAAATTAAAACATATATACTTTACACGAGAATTATTAATCATACAATATAATTTCATTTGTATGATCATCATATTAAAAGTAAACTTCATTTACACTTTTCTCATATGTAATTAAAAAATATTTAGATTCAGTGTTCTTACGGTAGATAGAAATGTGTAAATTAACTGTTATATTATAGTATGAATAATATAATATTAAACATCAATTGTAAAGCATCTTATATTATTTTTTAGAATCCAAATTTTTTTTCTGGCGTAAACATAGCTTTCTGATTTGTAGAATTCTACTTGAACTGATTACAATCTGACTTTAATCCTCCAAGTTCTACTTTAAAATTAGAGTATGTAACTTGCAATTGTCGTAAAATATTTACACATTTATATTTAAGTTTTAAAAGATTTTCATCGTGTATTTCATCTTATTCTTTTCATGCTCATTTTATGCCTTTTATTTTATAGTGTCATAATTTAAAAATGTGCATATATCATACAAAAACTAAAGTTAATAAGAAAAAAAAAAATGTGAACCCACGTGGTGATATTAATTATTTTATATTTGTTGGATTTTCTGACGATTTTATTAAGCCTTGTTTTGTTAAAATCATATTTAGAATTCTAAATTTAGTTGAATTAATGTTAAATAAGAAATATAAATTTGGTCATAGAAAAATCTAGATTTAACAATTATGCATATAAGTCTCAGCAATTTGAGATTGTAAATCATAAACAAAGAAAAGTATTATGTTAACGGACAATCCAAATGTACAGATACTATTTAAAAAATAGCTTCATTAAACAAGTAAAAAGGAAAACGAACAAATATTAAGTTCTATAATTACAATACCAGAAGTCTAAATATGAAATGGACAGGCATCTAAATGTCAATATATAGATTAAACAGAAGTAACCAGTATATCGAAAGTGAAGGCGTTCTAACAGTAATGAAAAATATGTTTAGTAGTTACATTTCAAAATTGTCTACTGATGCTAAGCATTTCTTTTTATGCCTGTGCGGTAGCAATTTAAACACGATAATTTGTGAATTGCATTTTTTTTTCTTACTCTTTTGAAAATTTTATTACAAAATTATAAACAAAACTTAATGTCCAGTATCCTGAGATATATTCGGATAATAATATCCGACATTTCTACATTTTTTTAATACATTTTATATCTACATTTTACATAACAACAATTCTACATTTAAAATTGTTGTTCATTTTCATATCTTATGATGTGGCATCAAAATTAAATTATATCCCTCAGAGAAAATTCTTTATCTAGCATAGATATTATTGCTTTACTGAATTTTTAACAAATTAAATATAATGTTAATTATACAAATTATTCGACACGATCTTTTTAAGTAATAAAAATTTAAGTTGTACAGTAACTAATGAATCGAAAATACTTTGTGATATTTAATTACAATAAAATTATTCATCATTATAAATGAAATTTAATTCAGAATTGATATTAAACTATATAAATTTTAATGACTATTTTTTATTATAGCTCTTAAACTTATTCATTGAATTTTGACAATTTAAATCAGAATGTTAAATTTTATAATTTATGACAGAATTTTTCTATTTTTATTTTCTATTCTTATTTATATGCTAAGAAATCTTTTATAGATTTATATAAATTATAGAAGAGACAAAATGTATCTAAATTGTCCATACGGAATAGCAAAAATTTTAATCATCCAAAAAATCAGAATTCACATAGAATATAAAAATGATAATTATACTGTTTCATATACTACTACTTGTTTGAAATTGAGAAAGATATGTAAAAAGTTATCTAGACGATATTTTGTTACATGAAATAATTTAATCATGAAATATAAAATTCAATACCATTAAATATAAAGTATTTTGAAATGATATAAGTTTAATACAAAGTAATAATGATATTTCTAATACAATATAATTACATTTCCGAGTAATTAAAAATAGAATTTATAATTGATTTAAATATGTATACAAGAGATTCGAACTTGTATTAAATATATTTGAATAATAATTATCATTCATTTCGATTATTTTTAAAGCTTCCTAAAATATTCCAATATATATAATAAATCTGGAAAAAGTGATATTTTAAATATCTGACGACTATTTTAATATTAAATACAATTTCAGAAATATCTGAAGTAATAAGTACTAAAATAAAATTTTTTGTATCATATTGAAGGCATAATTAATAGGAATTTATAGACAGAATAAATACTGTAATGAATCTAAATTTAAGTTCTGTGGACAATGATATATCCATTGATATCATGTATACCTTTAATAAAGCATATGACTTGATAAATTATACCGTTTTAAAATTTTTGAATCTTGATATTTTAATTCCCTTAAAGCAGTGACTTATCATCAACTATTTGTTGCATAAAATCTAATATCTTATATAAAGAAAACTTTATGTTAAAATCTAAATTTTATTTAAATGTTACAACAATAAAACACATTACTCTTGTAACAGATATTCAGAATAATATGGATCAGATTTATGAGTACTGTTAAATTAACGACTCATACTTTAATAAACAAAAATGTAAATATTTTATTTTTTGTGGGCCGAACAAATTGTTTTACAAATATATAATTTTCATGGAAATGATATAGAAAAAATTACTTGCATATAAAATATAAATGTAACTGCTTATAATTTAAAAAGAATTTTGACAAAAATGTTGAAGTTATTAATAACGTAGTTTAATTATTAAGATTTAGTAGAAAGTTTGGTAAAATTTTTCAGTTTCCAATTATTTAAATAATCTCTTATTTACAATCAATTAAACCAATTTTTATGCGCGACTCGCATTATTATATTAAAATTGGAGTTATACAATATAAATTCATTACAATAATATTATTATTAATAGATTAGAATCTTAATGTTATCCGTCCTGTTTTTAATGTTCCTTAATTAAGAATAACTATGTGTAACAAATAATTTTGAATATATATTGAAATATTTGTTGTTTAAAAAGTCCAAATGTGACGTCAGTGTTTTTGTGCGTCATGCTTTATTTTCCAATCGACGTGTCATCAATAGTTTGTGACTGATCAATGTATAATTCTGCACAAATGTGCTTTATATATTTATGAACAGTTGGTGGTTTTTTGTTTACACTGAATTATTTTTAAAAAATGAAAAGTCTTTTAACAACTCAAATAAATCATTTTTTAAAGGAACATATGATTTCTGTTTTGCAAAATACAAAATTTCAATTAAAATTATTCTAAAAAATAAAGCGTTTTAATTTTTTGTCTCAAAAAGTACCGTTTAAATTTCATTTGCTCTTTCTTCGTCTTGAATATTCTAATTTACAGAATAATTTGGATGACAAATGCCCTTATTGTATCCGGTTTTTCAGTTAATACTAAATTACTATCAAGAACAATATAGAATAGTATTTTGCGTTATAAAATGAATGTTCTGATATACATTGAAAATATAATACAGAGAATTGGTATCTTAATTGTATTGTGTCAGTTACAGTTGAACTGTAAAGTGTCAATAACTGGTGATATCGTATCAATAATGCACCAGTAACTTTTTTCGAATAGAATGCATGTAAAGTATATATAGAAACAAGTACGGTTAAGTATATAGGTACAATAGCTCAGAAACTAAATAAGAAGCCGATGGACCGTGCTACAATCATTCAAATCCCTATCTGTGACTAATTTTGTTAAAAATAATTTCAAAATAAAACAATTTTAAATGTATTTCTATAATATTTAAAAGCGTATAAAATAGTGTTAAAAAGAAATTGAAAAGCAAGTAAATAAATTTGTAACAATGAATATTTGACTGACTTTTTACCGACTTTATTTTGGATTGATTCTATCAACTTACTGCTATATGAATTATATCAACATTAATAATCAGATCTCGTATTAAACACCGAAAATCAATCCTAGATTAAGAATTAATTATATTATAAGTTATTAATTATATTAATTATATAATCAATTATAAATTAAGAATGTAAAATACGAGTTTTTCGGAAAATAACCTCTGTTTTGTTGCAAATATTAAACCTGAATAAAAAGCATATTTTATTACATCACATCTTAAACCTACAACTTTTTAATATTTTTCAACATAGTCATCATTTAAATTTAACAAATTCCTTCTGCATAAAATTCAACCGTGTAGGTATATAGTTAATAATTCACGGCATTTTAAAGTTTGTCTTGATCATCGAAGTGCTGCTACAACTCACTTCTTCATGTGAGTGAAGAAACGGAAATCACTTGGCGACAAGTTGATATTTTAAGGAGGATGATCAAAAACGTCCCATTTGAATTGCTTCAAAGCTCTTGAGTTTTGGATTGGAATTTGTAAATCAGCGAAACGCTTTGACAGATGCTTAAATTTAAGTAATGACTATGTTGAACAATAGTAAAAAGGTTTAAGATTCGATATAATGAAATATCTTTTGTATGCAGGTATTTTTATTTACAGACAGACGGAGGTTACTTTCAGAACAGCCCTCGTATTTCAATAGTATTAATTTATACTATTTGCCTCAACCCTTTAATGTTATACTCTTCTTTCTTATTTAAAAAATTATATTTAAAATAACATTAGAAAAGTTTAAATGTTAATTTAAATAAATAACGATCAAACATTATATACCTTTTATTACGTTTTGATGAAAAGTTAAATATTTTATATTGATCGTACTATGTCATAGTACAAACGAAGTCAGATTTAATTCAAAAAAGTGAAATTGAGTAATAGTCGCTCGTTGAGAACCTAATTAGGAGACCAGATATGACCTCATATGTACAAATAAAGCTCCGCATCACTGAAATCTTTTTAATTAATTATTTACAGAAGTAATTTGATGAAGGCATGTTATATATTTTTTATTAAGAAAACATTTTTCGCATAATATTTGCGTTTCACACTTCTGATGTGTTTAAAATCTTAACTGTTACATATTTCATATAATTGTATAATTATTATTTTATTTATACCTATTCATTATTATTATTTATTATCGTATTGTTATTAAATGAATTTTGTTCCGTTTTAAATGAATTTGTCTCTATTAAATACATGAACTTTTCAATTTCTCTCAAATTAAAGGTATGAAAGTATTGAATGCACCTTTCAATGCCCGGTTAAATCAAAATTCAGTTTGATGATTAAAAATATTATTTCAAATTTATTAATATTTCTTTAGCTCTAAAATTATATATTTCTAACAGTTGAAGTGTCATGAAGCATGTTACAATTTCACTAAGGGTCTGCAAATGTCATTAAATAAATATTAAAAAGCTACAGTACTCTTAAAACATATCTGTCATTAAAAAAGGCCTTTTTTACGTTATTTTTATTAACAAAGACATCGGTAAACTGTTCAATACGGTAATATTCTTACAATTTTATGAATAATTCTTAAATAAAATATACTGGAGGAAACACAAATAATACACAATAACATAAGCTTGTACAGATAATTAAATTAAATAAAATTAAATTATGTATAATTAAATATACAGAAATGTAATGATCTTTATTGCATTTATTACACAAGTGGAAATCCACATAATATCTACATATAAATATGAATCGTGTAATAAAATATTAGATTTTGTATTATTATTCTACATATTTTTGATAACATTTCTTGTTTGTATATTAATTTATATTTAATAACATTTACTGTGCTTATTTATTTTTGTTCTATTAAACAGAGTTGTTTTTTTAACATTGCAAAAAGCAAAAAATATTTTTTAAAATTGATTGTGCGTAACAATGATACTTAAGGAAACAGAACAGTAAAATGAATTGTGCTCATCTCGGGATATTAATTAATTTATATATATATATATTTATTTATTTATTTATTTATAGTAATGATGTCCTGTATTGTAATGTATAAGTATAATCATTTCGACGATACAGTGTAATAAACGCTGTCATAATAAAAAACAGATTTCAAAATGTGTGTAAAGTATAATTCAATGTACAAGTTTTCTTCTCAGTGTATCATTCGTCTGGTTTTCTTTTCACTTTGAAACTTTCAAATTGGAATTTCAATTCATTTATGTACCTTAAAAAAAATTCAATTAGAATCGAATTATTTTAGCATTTAAAAAATTATGCTATATATTATTGTACAATGATTTAAAATATTGTATTGGTTCAGAATATTTCATATTTATATTTTAAAGTTTTTAATCAATTAAAGATATTTGCTTACATAAATAAAATAATATTACTAATAAATAATTATTCAAACTGATTCCTGATGTTTAATCCACGATTCTGTTTCTTGATGGTTTAAAATAAATACTATTGTTATTTTAGTTATTTAATTATTAATAACAAATTAAAATAAATCTTGCATCATGCTATTGTTTCACTAATCTAAATCGAGTTCTAATTCATATAACAAGCAATTTAAATTATTAAATAATTTCACACTGAAATACAAACGATTGTAAATTAAGATTATTTGATTAAAAAAATACTGATTGAATAATACATTCTTAATTATAAAATGTTTGAACAACTTAAAAGATTAAACTCATATGCCTGTCATAATACAGAATTAAAATATTTTTAATTATACTACTCAAAAAATGATTTTTAAAAATATTTATATATTTGTATAATAAGTTACAACAGATTAGTGTTACAGTAAGATTTCGTCGGATTGAAAAAATACCAATTTGAAAAAGAAAAAAAAGAAAACAATACAAATGATAGTTTGAAATTATAATTTTTTAATAAACAAAATCAATTATAACATTTTTTGTTGCAGCAAAATGAATTTTAACCGTTCTTGATTATTTATATTATTTCTCATTAAAACTGATAACTCAAGTTGCAGAATTTGAGAAATTTTGGGCTGTGATATGATATCTGTATCTACATTTCACAATTCCAAAATTTCTAAACTTCATCAACCATATAACAGAAATCTTGCTTTGTAAATATTAAACACTTACAAGTATCACAATCCCACGACGAATAACTCTCAACAACTAGAACTTTGTTAATCTAGCTTTATGTATTTAAATATACATACAGTTAGATCACCAAAGAACAATTATCAAGAATAAATAAAAAATGCAGCATCTGAAGATATTTTTTATATCAAACACGAGTATGACGATCTAGTCACTGATTAATTCCAGGTGACTAGCTCGATACCCCGTGCTCGACATAAAGATTGACTTGTTCAGTCCTCCTT
>JABFOX010000415.1:0-17103 GCA_022817665.1 Axea sp. ZL-2020
ATTTTACGAATAGCTTGAAAACCCGGAATAAAAAGGATAACCAGAGAAATTATGTTAACTAATAAAATAGTAATCGAAATACGATAAATTACAGAGTTAAGCGCCCCTCCGAGAAGGTATGTTAATATATGAAGCAAAAACATGAAATAATCGAAATGCTTTATCTAAAATAAACATCTGTTGGCATGACTTTTACCTTCATACATATATTTGTACAAGTAAATTTGTATTGAAATATAAGTATATATAAAATTAAGAACACAGATACTATCCGTCTATTATCAATAGTGAACAAGTTTTAAAACGTTAATATTTCAAATAACAATTAATAATTTATAATGAGATACTGTTTTTCCCCCCCAGAATCATTTAAAAAATGAAAATTAATATTTTAACATAAATTGCAAATGTAGCGAAACGACATAATTTAGAAGAGATATGCAGTAAAAATTTATGCTTAGGTTCAAGGAACTATGGTGTACATGGAAACGTTTAAATATTTCTTCAACGAAACTGCAAATATACAAAAGTGCCAAAATTATACTTTTGCATATGGACTCGAAGATATTTTGGTAAAATTATCATCATGAACTTTCTACTAGAAATTTCATATGTTTATAACTTTTGAAATACATATTAAATTTGTATTATTTTTAGAAAAGTACTGAAAATTCTTTTCAAAAAAGACGTTTGCAAATATACACTTTGGTTGAATTACTGGTAAATATTTTTTTTCTACTTAACTTTTAAAGTAAACCACCTAGAATTTTTTTTTAATTATTCAAATATATATACACAGAAGTAATGATGAAGAGTTCAAAAGAATAAATAAATATTATTTTTTACAGGAAATGAAAAACTTTACAAGAAGCATTATTAAACAAGATGTCTTGGATGCAGAAGTTTCACCACTGGTAATTTAAAACAATCGTTACTTTTGTAATAAAAAATAGATATTTTTTATTAATTAATGAGTGTATTCTAACAAGTTTTCTAAATTAACATGTACAAAATTATATTATTTCAGACATCCAAGTATAAATCTAATGAATCAATTTCAAAAGAAGATTTTGACAAGCAAATACCATTTTTGGTAATCAATTTTGTACAATATAATTTTCAATTTTATTTTCAAAATCAAACAAGTTACATCTGTATATTTTAATTGAATGGCCAGCGATGAAAGCGAATGTTACTTTTTCAGACAAACAAAACGTTGGTTCAAGATGTTATGATTACAAAATTAATGGCCGCGTTGGTAAGCAAATGAGCATACAATTACTTAAAATTGGGCTTTTTAATCATATCATTTTCAATTTCAGCGAGCGCAATTTGGATACGAATCTTCCGTAAATATAGGACATCGGTTGATTTTAGATCTTTTGGTAACAAATTATGATAATAAATTATTTACTATTTATTTCAGTCTTTTAATTTAAACAAAAGAATGAATCAAGCAAATGTTTAACTCGACTAATTTGCGCTGTTTTTAAATACATATAGGCAATTACTGATAAAAAAATCCAGACTAAACTGACGTCTCTTTTTAAAATACTGGTAATTATTTTCGAAAATTGAAAACTGCATATCTAACATTACACATGAAAGTAAGTAACAGCTGTTAAAAAAAAGAATATTTTGCAGCTGACCAAGCAAGGCCTGCAGGAGTATAAAAAAAGACTCCATCATTACTGTCAAGAAGCCAAAGCATTTGTAACTTTTTAAACTCACGTTTATTAACTATTTTTATTGAAATTATTTCACAAAGTTGAATTTACTTGATAAAATAAGCTGAACTCGAACATTCTTGCAGGACAAAATTGATTCTAATGTGTATAAACTCGAAGAATCAGATAAAACGAGTTACAACAAGTTATACGGAGAAGCGTTCGATCAAAATAAGGATGACGATTATAACGAGGATAAGTATTCTAAAGATCAAAAATATTTCGAATTCGATGAAAAGACTGATGAAACAAAGACTGAAGATCTTGAGCCGATTGCTGAAATTATTCAAAAGGTATGCGTTTGTTGCTACAACTTGAAATGGAAAATATTTGACGTATTGAATATACGCGTGTTTTGTTATTTTAATCAAAAATCTATCAGTGAGAAAAATTTCATTACAAGAACTGTGACATCCGTAGTAAGTGCGTGGAAAAGGAAAGTCCGAAAATGATTTTTAAGTTAGAGGTTAGAATTAGATTTAATGATTTAGAAATGAAAATTAGTTCCAAAATGACTAAACTGAAAAATAACAGAAGGGTAAAATTGAAATCATCTAGTCAAATTTGTTAATAAAAACTAATTGAAAAAAGGGCAAATTAACAAATTTGTGATTGTTATTTCTTCAAATTTAGATTTATCGAAATTATTTTGAAGAGTAATCAAAAATAATACAAACATATGGTATATGAGTATAGTTATTGCATTTAATTCTGTTTTTATTAATTTGAGTTACTTTGTACAGAAAATTTATCAGCTTTTCTCTCATACGATACTAGTGCCACAATAATAATTTCCATATTAATATTATTTTTTTTAGTACTATTATTACGTCAACCTTGTGGATATTATAATACTATTTAATTTACTTTATTAGACACTAATTTCAGAAATTAACTTTTATAGGACAGCGCTGAGTTAAAGGCGATGTCAAATTTAGGGTATTTAATTTCGGTAAATATCTTTTCTTTGAAACGTATTAAAAATTAAAACTATGAAACATAGTTTTTATCAAAATTAT
Source organism: Axea sp. ZL-2020 (assembly GCA_022817665.1). Taxonomy (NCBI): domain Eukaryota; kingdom Metazoa; phylum Arthropoda; class Insecta; order Hymenoptera; family Scelionidae; genus Axea; species Axea sp. ZL-2020. Next base: position 2,747 of record JABFOX010000415.1, read on the forward strand.
TTTTATAGCTCTTTGATGAATATCGAGTGCCCAGTGAAGAATTGAGTAAAGTACGTAAAAATGAAGCTATAAATTAATTTGTTCGAAAGCTTTTAATAATATTTGAATCATTCTTCTAGTTCTTCCAGAGATTTGATATCAAGCATAATATCACTCAGACATTAATGGTAAGACGTTGAATTTTAAAATGAAATTAAACACCGCACATTTTTTATCGTTAAATTCTAAAATTGATAATACAATTTTTGAACATCACTAAAAATTCTATCACAAAATTAGCATAACAAAATGCATTAGCCTGGAAGGCAGTCGTTAAGTAGCGCTATCAGATGATGTTTTTAATCATTTCGATAAGAATTTCAATTGTGTTCAGCTCCGAAGTGGAATTTTGCTGCCATTCATGCTTGAGTTATACTTGGGTAATGTTTGGATTTTATTTCGATTATGTTAGAGCTTCTTTTGAATTTCATTTGGGTTTCGTATGGGCTTTGTTAGGATTTCGTCTGAGATTCGTTCGAATTTAGTTAACATTTGGCAACATTGCTCTTTGTAACGAAATTTTATTATTTATTCTACATGCAATTAATAAAGATACCAATAAAAAAGAATACAGAATAATAATAATCAGCAAATCACACAAACAAATGATAATAATAACAATACTAATCATAATTGAAATTTAGAATTATTATTTTAATAATTAGAGTTATTATTTTCATGTAGAATAAATTTGTTGTAATCTTCGGTTGCAAAAAACAATGTCACCAAAAGCTAACGAAATTCTAACAAAACCCAACCGAAATCCTAACGAAGTACAAATGAAACCCAAATGAAACTCAAATATGATCGAAATAAAATTCAAGCATAACTCAAACATGAACGTGAGCGAAATTACACTTCCGTTTAATTCAATATCAAGAATTAATGGATCACAGTGCTACCCTCTAGACATTTTTTTTAGAACAAATTTTTATTTCAACCAAATTTTTATATTATGTTTGAACGTCTCAAAATAAAATGAACATCCTATCCATATGATAAGACAAAGCTGTTCTCTAAAAATTAAATATTATTTTGAATTTTACAGAGTGGATATTTTTATAGAGTATTATTCCTGGGCAATAGTGTAAAAAAAGATTCAGTGAGTTGTTATTTATAAATTAATATTATTTATAATTAATCTTTAATTAGATAAAGTAATCATAAAAATAATTAGCACGCTAACAGTATAACGAGGATCCGGTAAAGTCAGGTATAAAGTCAGTAAAAAGTTGACAAAAGTAAGATATGAAAGATAGATGATGTATGGAAGCCGTACTTTAGTCCTCGCATTTGACGTTTGCCAGATGACGATTGTAAAGAGCGCAGCAACGGTGTGACAAGAATATGTTAATTAATAAATAGGCAAACAATTAATCATTAGTTTTCCAAATACAGAATATAGCAGAATTTTGACAAATAATACGACATATCAATGCAAACACTAATCATGAAGCACTGTCCGTCTTGTCACATTTTTAATATTAATATGGCCACTGTACAAATGCCTCATTGTTTGTAAAACTATAGAAATACTACTAACAAACCGTTACCAGTTCTTTGACATGCTGTTGCCGTATAATTATTTTTTTCCCAGTAATAACAAAAAGAGATACAAATTTATTAACATAAAATAAAAATGATGATATTCTCACCTAATTAAAGATTTAGTGCAAACAAAATTTCGAGTAAATTAAATTTGGTATTTTGCTTCTTTTTACAGATTATTTTCATGAACGAATGCGAAATTTACGGAGCAGTTTTACATGCTGTAAGTCTAAATATATTTCTGTTTTGTAATTGGACTACAAAATTTTGCATTGAAAATCATCTAATTTTACTTTATAATAACAATAATTTACAGTTACCTTGTTTGCAAGGCCACAATGTACTGGAATCTATGTTTACATCTACGGTATAAAAATGACATTTTAATTTAACAAGCAGCAAATGAATGATTAATGAGTTATTTATTTAAAATCACATTTGTTTCAGTCTCCAACATTGGATCGTTTCTTCAAAAACTATATAAAAACGTTTGTGGTAAATGAAATTTTTTTATAGACAGTTTATGTATGAATAACGTGAACAAAAACCTGAAATTCGTTTATATAACATTTCGATTTATTACATCTCCATCACATTTTATTTTGACATGCTTTTCATAAATCTTTAATTGCTACAAATATTAATAATAAAAATAACGTTTCAGGTCCAGCTGGAAAATGGTGAAATAAAGAATTACAACACCACAGAACTGGTAATTAACTAATGAAATGAATATTTTTTATAATGCGATAAAATTGTATATTCGGCGTCGAAGAAAGTTTGTATAATTAAAAAATGTTATATTTCTTAATCTTTTTTCAACTTTCGAATCTTTTCAAATTTTTGAATTGTAATATTTGGAGTTAGAACCCTGCAAGTATAAATATTCCATGACTAAATTGTCGAATTGTTATTACAAAATCGTTGTAGTTTTTATAACAGAAATATCGTCAGTACAAGTTTATATAAACAGACAGTTTCATTAGATTCGTTATACAGAATTATTCCCATATATTTATATAAAAATTAAAAGTATTAAAATCTGTAGGCTATTAATCAGAATTAAATTTTACTACTCAGACTGACTTATTAAACGTAAGCATTGTCCATTGTAAAATTGTTCGTCTCTAGTACGTACGTCAAGTATTTAGTTTTTCTGAATTAAAATTTAACGTCGCTATTGAAGAAAACTTGTGAAGTTTGAGTTCAAATATTACCACGAATGTTATTTATTGAAATTTATTGGTTTTAATGAAAAGATCTGAAACAACAAAATTTGTTAAACACATTTGAAAAGTCTGTAATGTCTCAATTATGGGACTCAGATTTATTTCACTTAAATGTCAAACTAATCATTTTTATCAGTATGGTTTTTATATATAGCTTTTTTCAGTTAGAACATTTGGGATATTCAGTTACTCAACGAAGAAGAATAAAAAACATAAAACATGATATGGTATGTTACGCTTTTAGTTTGTTTATTTATTTTATTTTTATTTCATTCCATGCTTTTATTTTTAATTTGCAATATTTTTTTCAGGAAGTGAAATTGGACATAAGTTACACAGCAAAAAATAATGATATTGCATTTATCGATTTCATGAAGCCATACTTGGTACTTTTAGTTAAAGGATTAACTATTACTTTTAATTATAAATTATTATTTTATTGTTTGTATATTGTTAAGTATTGAATTTCACGATGCATATGAAACAAAGAACACCTCTTGTTCTATACCGTTTAATTTCATTTCAATATAAAATTTTAATGAATATTTTTTTAGAAAACTTCTGAGGATGAACCTAACAAGTATGTGCGATGTTTAAAAAAGTCTATAGATGAATTCGACTTTTATATGGTATCATTTTCTATTAAACAGTTGGTTATAAATTTGTTAATACATTTTATTACATAATTCATTAATTTAAACTTTTCAGAAAAATATTGAAGAAGAATCCAAAAGGAATCAAGTATCATCATATGTATTTTTGAAAATAATGGTAATATTTTAAACCTCCTAAGTTTAATAAACGTGATATTATTTGGATTAAAATTAATTCTGCAAAATTACTTTAGGAAACTGGAAGGTATATTAAGAGTGTTAATTCAAGTAAAGTGAACCAGGAAATCGCTCGTCTGGTAACATTTTATTATTTGTAACCAAACTTTTGTACCGTATTTAGGAAGAAAAACAGATTAAAATTAAATACAATACACGTTCGACATCAACTTTTTAAAATGTCAAAAAATAACTTTCACATATAAGTAATTTTTAATCAAATGTTTTTTTTTTTTAAACCAGATTCATTTTTCATTTTAAAAAGTTCACATTCACTTTAGGGAACATTTCAAATAATATTCTTTTGATTTTTCAGAAAGCTGAGTACAAAAATCGAGTTGCCAGACTTCAAGAATTATTCATGATAAACAGCGCGGTAAGAATATTCCAAAACAATCGATTGTATTTCAAAAATTGCAAATGAATATTAAAATTAAATTTTACCTTTAGGGCAAATTGCACGGATCAATGAAACAGGAATATTTTGAAAAAATGGTAAATAAGTATAATAATATAATTACAGTATATAAATTTATGTTTCGCATAAGTTTTATTTGTATCAATTTTTTATAAGCACTTAATTTTCGTTATTCTCTCCAGTTAAACAAGACAGAAGAAACTCTTAACAAAAAATTGTCCTTTTTGGTAAGAAAACTTTATTTCACCATGTTGTTTAAAGTAACACAAATAAAACTAATTGTAATATTGACATTGTATTTTTAAGGAAAATTCTACATTGATAAAAAACATGACCATAAAAAAATTAATGAGTCAAGAGGTAATTAATTTATATTAATTCACATTAACTTTTCTTCATTTATTTAAAAATAAAAAATACCAGTACAAATCATTTCGAACGAACCAATTTCCTGCTAAGAAAATAAATTGTGATTTCAGATAAATAAATACATTTATGAAAAAGGAATGTCAAAAGTAGATCGAGATATCGCGGTAATTCTACTTTTTACCATGTAAAGTAATGAAAAATGCCTGCGAAATTTCAAGCGTTGAATTTCAAAATATTGAAATGAACAAAGATTTTAAAACAACATAAATTCAGTAACAATCAATTTTATAAACAAAATTTCTCTCTGATGAATCATTATCGCAGATTTTTCTAACGTTATCTGAAATAACAGATTAACACGGAACAATCGGGTCTTGTTTACGCTAATCTTCTGGAACCACCAGATATATAGAACTAGCTCAGCACGTGCTCGTTTCGTTGGGGATTCAGACTATATTAATTAGTTTCAATAATACTTGTATGAAACATTGTACTTTACTGTATCGCATGAAATGCACTCTTAATTTAAATCTCCACTCGTTTAAGTTCAACGTTTGGAAATTCCAGCAGAACTGCTTACGATAGAACAGAAACATTTTAATTAATTGCTGTTTTGTAGTTCAACATCAGGAGCGTTGTTGATCTGGGTGTGAATGCGAAATTATTTGACATAAACGCAATACCTTATCACGAAGCAATGGTAAAGATTATGAGTTTTATTCGAAATAAATTGTTATGCTTGGTATACAAATTAATTCGATACTCAGAAGAAATAAGTGCTCAATTTTTGCGATAAAGGCACTGTATTAACATAATTTGTGTCAATTACAAACAAAAGAGAAAGAAGTGAAATTAAAGAAAAATCGGAAGAAATGGTTTTTGAATTAATCAGGTTACGAATCAAATTCGAGTAATTGTCAGTAGTCAGTCGAGTGGTGTTACTGTAAACAAATCAGACGGGGTTGGATCAGGTGTCAAAGAGCTGGCCCGTGGTTTAACTATTTAATCACCGCTTCTTTATAATCGAATTAATTTATACCATCAATAATTATATGTGTATATATATAATAATTATACATATAATTATTTACAGCTTACGGACGAGGGACTCGAAGAATTTAATAAAAGAGTATTCGAAATATTACGGAATCATAAGGTTTGTCTTATATTGATTAAATTTAATGGGTTTGAAATATTTCAAATGGTAATTAAATACTAACGAACATTTTAAATTTCAGGTAACTTCCCTCAAAACTAGCTTAGTCAAACAATTTAATTAATTGGGAAATAAATAAATATATTGCAAGTAATTATACACTGAATATTTTATCTAAGAATATGCTACGATATTCCTTTGACAAAGTGTATTTAAATAAATGAATTGCAAGCATGTAAGAACAAATTATAGAATTAGTAATAAATATTTATACTTAGAGAGAGTATTTTATTTCAAAATACTTCGATGCTGAAACCTCGATTGATGCAACTTAAAAAACATTTACTGACCATTTTCGTAGACGTTTGATAATTTGTAAATATGAATATATATCAAGCATGAATTTAGTTTCGTTAGAAACCATGATCCAAATGGTTATAAAGTAAACTTGAGACATTTCATATCCATTCAATTATCAATTTTTTCGTGAAGAGCGTCTGTTAAAATATCAATTGATTAAAAACGTTGGTTTTATATTTTAAAATCAAATAAAAGCTAGTTTTCAGTAATTCCTAAGAGAAAACACACGCTGATTTAACTTTTTACTGTTTTTCACAAAAGCATTAAAGCTACATTAAAAAATCAACGAAACAATATCGAAATAACATTTTTTGTGCGTTGAAAACTGAACAAAATTACGAATTGACTTTGAAAGAAGACCGATGTAAAATTTCAATTGCAAAATATTGTGAGACTAGTACAGACAAACGTTATTGTATATTTTCTCTTAAAAAAGAATTACATCGTGGCTAACAACATGCTACGTATGTGTTGAAACAGAGTAAATTTTACGTACATGGAAAATTCAAACATGATGAACATTTCAATGTATTCAACATCAACAACTCTCGGTCTCATTTTATCGTCCAATAAACCCTATTTGTGAAACTGAAAGACGATTCTACAGTTTGTTTTTTCATCATTATTTCCACCTGCACGATAAGCAGGAACTTGAGACACAAAATATGCAAAGTTGCCCAATTAAAGCGTTATAAATATAGTAAATACATTGTACATAATATATAAAATCACCCATAATGCTGAACTATGCTGCTTTAATTTGAGCAATTATGACAAATATCAAAATTGCATTCTTCGATACGTGACGTACAATTTTACACGCAGAAGCGAAAATTTCGTCTGATGAATAATTTAGCACACAACTGGTTGTGTACGCTCAACAACTGTAAATAAATTATACCTTTATATTAAAATAAATTAAAGTAACGTAATTGTAGTTTAATAGCATAAAATTAAATTGCGTGTAAAGCATTCATGGAAAGTTGGAATGGAAACCATTATAGAACGATCCATTACTGCATTTGTGTTTTTCTTTGTATTGTGCTTGTATGGTGCTTTGCAAATTACTGCTCCGACTATCAGAAGCATTATTTTAATTAATTTTAACGTTATTCTCCATAGTCAATGATGTGAGCACATTCAGTCATGAAACTCAAAGACCTAGGTTTCTCGCTGTCAAAGTTAAATACGCATTTATACACGGATCCGTACTTCAATTCGCAATGCAACACAAAAATCTTTCACACTATTTATTTCAATTGGCACCGATATTTAATGATTGGGTTTGGAATATGGTACACCGAATCGGAAAGAATAACTCTGACATCTGTGCTTCGTCTGTCTGTCCCTGTGACCTCGGGAATTATCATTTTTATCGGTCGGGTAATTGTAATTGTAATTGAACTTTTAATTTTGAAATATTCATCTATGATCACTTTCCACAGTGATATAAAATCTGTTAAAGTCTCGTTACATACGCAGGTACTACCGCGAAGGGGATTATGATGAGATAATATTGTGCATGTCTTGGTCTGGAATATTAATGTTTCTATTCTTAACTGTACCTGTTATCATGTATTACAGAAGAAAAGTACTGCTTCGTTTTGTTAAGTAAACACGAGTTTGTTAAATTTACAAATCTTATGACCTTAGTTCAGAGGTTTTAATCATGTTTCTCATCATGTTAAAGAAACTTATGAACGTTGCACAAACGATGCACAAATGCTTCGAAATTTCTGCGCAAAATTTAAAAGTCCTCAAATATTGCTAAAATGTGAAAAAAAGTACTTAAACAAAATTGCCAGTTTCCTAAATACTTTGACCATTTTTCGACAAATGAAAGTTAGTTGCAAAAATGTTGTGAAGCATTTGTGAATTTTAGCAAGAGAATTTAACTTTGGGTGAGAAATATTAAAAATATTGTACATCTTTTTCATTTATTATTTCAAACATCGATCTCCAATATGGAAGTTCAATTTTACCCACTTGACGTTTAAGAAACATTTTTAAAACTCATGCATCTGTTAGAGTTAATGTATATAAAATATATTACATTTTATTCAATTTTGTAAATTTAACTAACATTTGAGATGAAATATCAATATCGGAGTCGCGGAAATTGATCGGCATATTTTGGCACGTTGAAAGTTAATTTAACAAATTCGGTTTTGTTTAATAAATATCACTGAAGTATCTATATTCCAAAGCCATGGAACTAGAGTCTAAAATGGTAAAAATATTGTTTCGTTAATAATAAAACATATGTTAAGCATTCTTTGGAATAATATCTCAAATACATTCGATGCATTTTCTCAGTGGCTCTCTGAACTGACATGAATTTCACGAATTAAATCCACGTCTAATTATTTTTTTTATTTAAGCATCATTGTGCACCATTTTCAACAATCTATAATAATTTATAACACTGTAAAGTAAACAATTAAAATAATTGGAGATTGATCGATTTCACTGATAATGTCTTCTACAAAAAAACACTTAATTTTCAGTAAAATAATTAATGTAACTTGAAATATTTTTCTTCCATTATTATTCCTATTTGAATTTCGTGCGCAAAATGCATTGCAGGCTGCGCCGCCAACTTAAGAATAAACCGATGACATGCGTTTGCTATCAATTAATATAACTGTTCAATGTAAAAAGTAATTAAAAAAAAACTATGGTTTTAGAGCGAGCAAAATTTTATGGTCAAATCAAGTTATCTCGAAATCAAACACAGACTCAGAATGTCTTGAGAAATAAATACTGTACGAAAAGCATATCCTATATAAACTTGTACAATTTCTAAAGTGGTGGGACGTCTGCTTGTATGAAAATAATCATTCTTCCCTGCTCCCTTGGAACTGAGCGAGGACCAACTCTAAAATTTTAAATGAATATTCCCACTTTATATTCCAGATTCGGATTCTACACACAAAATCTGTTGAGTTCATTTAGATCATTTGTTTTAAATTATTTTACATTTAATCAAAATGTATAATAGGTTAATAAATTTACCATTTACCATTTACCATTCACCATCAGTAAATCGAGAGAGAAAGGCTAAGAAATCTAAAGATTTCTCGATTTAACGGCAATTGGTAACATTAAACTATTATAACTGTTGAATAAAACAATTCGAAAGCAAGTTATTTAAATAAACTTGATGTATTTTGTAACATGGAATTCGAAAAATGAAGAATCTTCTTTGAAATGTCAAAGTTGCTCCTCCCGACCCACTCTAAGGAGACGTAGGAAAGAGGGTAATTTTCATACAAGTAGACGCACCCCTTGAAAATACTAGATATTTATCGGGGTTTCAATTTCTCGTGCAACACTTATTCCTCGACACATTCCCAATTGTCGACGTGAAATAAACAGCCTGTATAATGCATAAGATTTGAAATACGGTATTGTATTCTTGAGTTAACCTTTTCCAACGAGCATGGCTCACTTCAAAACACCTTTTCTAATAAAAATTTCTCACGTAGCTACCTTAGTGACCGAAATTACGTAAGCAATCTTCGTAAGTTTCTACTTGATATTCCATCTTCAATGTTGAACTGGGCACGTTCAAGCTTCACTTATTACATTTAACAAAATAATTACTTCTTGTCTAAGATAAGGTACACGCATTTGAGGATACAAGAGTTTTGGACAAACACAGTGGATAAGCACGAACGCAAAATTTTACATGATTATACCGAGAAGATGCGAATTCTGGTGTCCACAGTATCAGGTTTAAAACAATTGGTATCGGAATTTACACTCGAAATCACTTACAAATTATCAAATCTCTTGAAATCATATATTTATTCAAACATCTAGAAATTATGTATTGTATTAGTTGCATTTTAATCAATTTGTCATTCATTGAGAATTCATCCAACTATTTATATATGGCTCGTAATATAAATTCCGACACCAAATTTACTTGAATCAAAATGTTATGAATTATATTTCAGACGATAATTTAATGAAGTAGTTTTAGTTTAATTAAGAATTTATTTTTTCTTCTAACTACCAAGTGATTATATTATTATTAAACAAAAATAAAGCAAATCAAAGCTTCGCCAAATTCCAGTCAACTTTTTTTACCAGGCGACATATATTTTACCATTTCTACAAAATAAATAATAATTTTCGGTTACCGTATATAAATAAAATTGTTGATGGTGATTGTTCGATCATCTTCAATGACATAAGACATAGAGAACAACATAAAAAAATACAAACAAACAAACAAAGAATATAGCACCGTGTGTTGCGAGTGTTTATCGAGTCGCGTGTTACGTTTTTAGTGTCCGAATCGGCACATCCAGATAAAAATTCGTCGAAATACTAGACCAAACATTTTATTTTTCAATTATTTAAGAAACTGCAAGCTTAATGCATGAATCTTTTCATGTGACATCCTGACATAAACCCGATATTTGTCAAATCCAGCCAAGTAAATTTTTGACGAAAGCAAACAATGTTTGATCCGGTACAAGAAAAGTTGAGTCAGTTATATTTCACGAAAACGAAATGAACAGAGACAGCGGGTTTGCCGGCTCGAGAGAGAGCGCGCGAAAACAATCAAACTGCTAAATTATACTTGCCTATTCGGGTCGACTGGTCTCGGGCTGTTACGGATCCATTTCGGCTTCGGTGTTTGCCAATTGAACACTGTGCAATAGCTGAAAAAACACTGCATACATCAAGGCACAAAAGGGGGCCTCGTAGACAATTTCGGCGTCGCGACACAAAAGCAACTGATCGAAGGTATCTGGCACGTATCTCGCATGAAACTCGAAACAGTAATGGCCGTCCGGTGGCGCGGAAAAGCGATGGCGCGCGCACGCGTGTGCGGAAAAACAAGTGTCACTGAGCGACGATTTTACAACATATCGCACAAGTTCAGCCAGTCGTCGATTTTTATCAAAATTACTTACAATTAATTTATACTTTAAAATACGCCTTTGTATTTGCGTACATGAATCACGATGAAACAATCAGTTTTAATTATACAAATAAAAGCATGATTCATCATTTTACGAATATTCTGTAAAGCAATTAAAGCAATAACGCAAAATGCGTTATTTATATTTCAATTCGGACAAGTCACTACGCTTAAACTGGGCGAACATATGAAATCACCGACGTAAACAAATTAGAGAAACAACGGACTCTTTTCCAACGTTACAAGTTCCCCCAATGAAAATATTTTGTATTCCGGAATTATTGGTGTACGGTTTTCCTTTGCTGATAATGAATATTTTTCAACAACTTAAAATCACTCATATGCCACAATTATTTGTACAAATACGTTTAATAAAATAATGTGCGTTTGGTTTATGATTGTCATTATATAAATAGTATTTTTCATCGTGGAAACAATTCCAATGAGATGAAATAGAGCGATTAAGCGCAGGAGAATATTTACAATTCCTATATTTTCCTGCTCAACAATTTGTATCACTATCATCGACGAAATGAATGCTTAATCTTTAATAAATATTAGAAAAGGATTATTCTCAATTAATATTAAATCATTAGACCGAGCACGTAAAAATATTTAGAATTTATAAATAATTAACAATGCTATTATTAATCATCAGTTATTAATTTTGCTCAATTATAACGTGAAATTAAACTATGTTAATTTTGTAGGATACCTGAACATATTTGTGTTAGTGGATACAATTGCGATATTTATTCCTAGATTGTATAAACTGATATACCCGCACGCGGAATTGCACGATTAGGCATTTTTTCTTTGCAAATTCGATGTTCCGTTCCACGTGGGAAATGAATTTTTAGTCAAATCTGCTTTGTACATCTCGTCAGCAGCCTTGGTCAGTTTTGGAATCCAAGCCTTTTTCAGTACATCTTTTACAGTTTTGTATCACTTATTTGCAAGATTATATATACTTCGGTAAGATAATATATACATTGAATTGTACTCAAGTAAACATGATCTGTTACGCATATAGAGTAAAATATATGGTCTCCATATGTACCATTTACAGGATGTCCTAAAGCAATCAGACATCTCGACAATTACATTTAGAATTCGATAAAAAAAAAAAGCATACCGAATATTTTTGAAGGGTTATTCGATGATATTTTAACGAACCCTTTTTCCCCCACTCCTCAAGTATCATGTGGGTGATAACTTTAAAACTTGAAATATCTTTATTTAAACAATTTTTTCTTCCAAGTATGCTTGAATCAAAACTTATAAAAAGTTAAGGCTACCTCGCCAAACAATGTTTTTTGTTTTAATTGGAATTTTTATGTTGTATTTCGACGTGTTTTTAAAAGAAATTAGTATGTTGTAATATATGTTATATATGACGGCATAAATGAATTACATATGTTTATCATGTATGTACATCATGTATAACGTTTAGTGAGATCTAAAGAAAATTGCACCGACAGAATATTACACTCAAGCGTGATATAAATAATTCATTGATTAAATTATATTTTCCACCAGAGCACAAGAATTTAATACTTCGAAACATTTTCATCCGCGTGCTTGGAATTATTAAACAAAAATTCTAATTTATATATTCTTGCATACAATTATACATTTATATTCATTAGCAAATTTAGTTGTACGAGAAATCAGGATTCAGTTCCACGTTAACATAACGCCACTTTCTGAATGCTTTTCATTTATATGAATCTTCAGCTCAATTTCTTCAGATTAAATTTCACATCAAAAGACAAATGCATAAATTTAAAATATTTTTGTCAAGCTTGTATTATCGAAACTAATGTCTTTGTTTAGTTTTTGTCGTGTTCTTTAAACAAATGTGAGACAAAATTTAAATCTTGAAAACGTGGGACAAAAGTATAAGCACAGAAATAACTTTGTAATAATGAAAGTTCGACCGAAGTGCATTAAAGTAACAAATTAATTGTTTAATACCAAACTAAGCATGATTTAACTGCTTATAATTATTCAAATAAATGTCAAAATATCAAATGCTGACATTGTATCAATTTCAAAACCACTTACTATTTCACTTTCATATAAATGTATTCGAATAGTGGATGTTAAATAATATTTATACTCTTTAAAAAAGTGTCAACTCAACAAAATGGAAATGTGGCACAAAATTTACGGGAATGTTTGCAAAGCTCTTACAACGTTTCCGAAAACAAAATATTTCAATGTTCGTGACAAATGTTATAATCTTTTTTTTAAGAATTTGCTGAAACATTTCTGCTTTTTTTCTTTAACGGTTGAAATTTAGATACTAATTTGAATATTTGAATGTACCCGAGTCTATATATATAATATAAATTACAAATCAAAAAAGCAACCATTTTGGAAAAAATGTCCCAATGTTCTTTGAGGTTCATATTTGTAATATTTTCTAATAATGAATCATTTAAGTTACAGAATAGTTCAGTCACATGGAAAGTTGAATAATCAAGACGATTTGAATCAAATGTACGCTTCAAGTAAATTAAAAAATTTTATCACATGCCATCAAGCTACAATAATGTAAGTAATAATAGTTTTGGCTTTCTTAAATTTTGTACCAACATGACTAATAAGTGACATGAATAACTGACTGATTTGGCGAAATTTATCACACGCTGTTGTAAACGACGTTCGTATTAAAATTACACACTTTTTAAGAGATTGCACTCTGAGTCGCCCAAGATGACATTTTAAAAGTAACAAAAAAGTTATATCTTTCTCATGAAAATCACATGACGAGCTATCTTATGGTATAATAATTAAAACCATGTTATATAAATTCATATACTCTGATGGAATTTATAATATTTTATCTAAATTGATGTGTAATGTATATAAAAAAAAAAAAAATAAATAAAAAGAAGGAAAAAAAAACTACTATGTAAAACTACTTATGAAAAGCTACCAACGCTGAGTTTGTTGTTAAGATAGCGTCTGCACAAATCTTACCATCAAATCATATCCACATACGATCAATGCGAGCATGGTGCGTTAATTTATCTGTTAATAACACAAGTCAACGGTGCTTATTTTTATTAGAAATTTCAATATCTTTCTCATTTATTATATTTTATCCAGTCAATGAGCAAATATAGATAAGTATCACTGACGGGGGTAGTTTCTTTTGGCCTGTGATAAGTTTATTAAACATTGTCAGTTTCAATTATTTATTACTATTATACTTATTCGAAATATGTTTTACTGAAATGAAAAAATATTACACTGAATTTTTTTTACTTTTTACAATTACATTTGTGCAAATAATTTGTATGCCGTGTAGTTAAGGGGATATGGAACATCCACCTGTTACCGATGGAATGTAAAACTGCAAATATTTAATGTAATAATTAATTGTTTACCAGTAGATGCATTCATTCAGTTCTCTTTTCTATGGAATTATTAAAAAAAAAAAAAAAACTAGATATTTTAA
>JABFOX010000416.1:0-17091 GCA_022817665.1 Axea sp. ZL-2020
AAATTTATCTACTTTGCAGTTATGTGAAATTATGCAAAAGATGAAAATGTTCTAATTCTTCAATTTTCTTCTGGTTATATAAACATTTTTCTATTAGTTACTATAATAAAATATGAACATAAAATACATGATAATTATAATTCTACTTCTATCAAAAATGTTAAAAACGATCACTGAACGTTTCCAATGAAATTCAGTTAAAAAATAACTAACTTTCACTTTAATTCTAAACCTTCTTATTATACTCGATTCTTTCAGTTTAGTTTAGTTCAAATATAAAGACACTGAAAGTCAAGCATAGTTTTTTGTTTTTCCCTGCCAAAAAAGGTAATTTTTACATTTTATGTAAATTAAAGACTATTTTCTTAAACAAAATTGTCAAATATAGCTAAAACTGCATTTTTACAAGTCATACCCACAAATATTAAATACAAGAAGAATTAAATTAAATTATGTATAAATAAAATATTCAATCAATCATAAATAAAATGTATTCAATATTAAAGACATCGAATGTAAATATACATTTTTTATTGTATTAATTTTTCAAATCTAATAACTATATGTATAAAATAAACGAATTCAAATTTTATCGAAATTTCTGCATTACCTTAAAAAATTAGTTATCGTTATTTTGTCTTATTGTTAAAATGTACTAATAATTTAAGACAGATATTACATTTACGGAAATGAATATTTAACTAAGTTGCCAATGAAATAGCAATAATGTTATGTTCACTATTAGATTGTAAATGTTAACAAATAAAAACATTAATTTTACTGCATATTTTTGGAATGTTTTCTTCTCACATCTTTACTTAATTATTTTATTTAATTTATTAATTAAATTTAATTAATTAATACAATTTTTTATTCAAATCTGAATAAAAACAAAACGAATTTTTTTAATTAATAAATTTTTGTCCTAAAGATAATTATCGTACAAGTAATTTTAACTTTTCGCAGAAAAAGTTAAATTAAATTACATATCCATATTTTATAGTCAAACATATTTAAAATTTAAGCAAAATCATTATAATCTTAACCAGTTAATTGTTTCGACTTCTTTGGAAAATGCATACGTAAATTGCATCAAACGCAATTTATTAATTGTGTTATGACGAATATACTCGCTATAACACAAAATTTTGTACTTTTCCTTATGACGAGTATACGCGTTAAAAATTGTTAGCTGGTTAAATATGCATTTCGAAAAATGCAACGTAAAAAGTTTTTCAGAGATTGAGACTTGTTTCATTATCAAATAGAAAAAAAAGAAAACTTTAAATTTATCAATTACACGCACTGTAATTCCTAATTTTTAGTTTAACATAATAACAAAAAAAGAAATTATATCCATGCTCGCATACATGGAGAATTTAAATTTATCCTAAAAACAGCACTGATAGAATATTTTCGTGTAACTGTCTGTATCGCGTACATACAAGAATATTGTCTTTGAATTTATAATTTCTTTTGCTGGTTGT
Organism: Axea sp. ZL-2020; assembly: GCA_022817665.1. NCBI lineage: Eukaryota > Metazoa > Arthropoda > Insecta > Hymenoptera > Scelionidae > Axea > Axea sp. ZL-2020. The sequence continues at coordinate 1,488 of JABFOX010000416.1, forward strand.
TTTTAATATTGTAATAAAAACGGAATTTGTATAATTTTAATAAAATTGTTGTTATTTATACAAATTATATAAACGCGTAAATATATGTGAACACAAATATTTGTGTACAAAATTGTGTTTATTTCAAACTATACACAGTACCATTATATTAACAATACATTATAATCAGTAATAATATCATAATAGTTCAGATTTAATTTTTTGATGATATAATATCCATTCTGATAAATTATTACTGAAAATATCAAATATCGGTACATATATTCTCCAATTTAAAAATATGCAAAATTGATCGTTTTTTGCTAATTGAAACTAAACAGATATGGAATGAATCAGTGAGTTGAAAAGCAACATTGCGGGTTGTATGAAATCACTCATCATATGATTTATGAAACCGAGTACATATGGCACTTATAACAATATTCCTAAAATTGTATTTTCTCGTTAACAAAAATAAATGCATATTTAGGAATATTGGTTTCTTTTTTGTACAACTTTACATTTCAATGTATCTACAAATATGATGTTTTATACTAACACTTAAAAGAAAATTAATCAAAAACTTCGCATTGTAAAGACTTAATTTACAACAAAATCTTAACAGTACCCGCAAGATAAATATTTTTATATTTCACGTGAGTATACAAATCGCTGATTAACCATATATAACTTTAATGAGACCTTTTCAAATTTAGATATTGTAAATGATCTCTCAATTAATTCTAGAGAAGAGGATGTAATACAGTATATAATTTTAATTTATTAATGAAGAAAGTATTATGTCAAATAACATTGCAAAATTGATATGTATCACATCATCCTGAGATTCATTATTCTTCGTCTTCATCTGATTAGTTTAAAATGTAATTATCGTTATTTTATCGTTAAATTATCGTTAAAATAAAGGCAGTAGATGTACTTTCAAAAAAAACCATATGCTTATTACTGTAATAATTAATTTGAAAATCAGTGATAGACATTCAGATTCAATTTTTTAAAAAGCTTCGCAATGGCGAAGATACTGGTCTAAAATTTAGATTTATTCTTATCACCTATTTTAAAAATAGGAGTACTTTTACTGCAATTCCTCTCTTTCAAGGAAAATGTCGTTGGAATTAGATTGATTAAATATGATAAATAATAACATTAGTGAAGTACATTTGTATCGTTTAAGAAAAAAATGGTTATATTGTCAGGTTTGTAAACATCTTAAACATTCAAATGGCTTATATTTAAAAAAATTCTAAATAACTAAATATGAAAATTACTCATATGAAAGGCATCATATTTTTTAGACCATTTACAATACCGATATTAATGGTTAAAGGAATAAATACTGTTCATCATAACTAAATGATGCATCAATAAAAAATTGGATTGTATAATTGTAAAAATACATCACGTTTTCTAATACAAATCCTTCTATTTTCTCTAAATATCAATTATACACCTATTTAAAATATTAAAATTTGCTCTAAGTCAAATATTGCACTCTCTTGGATGAATTTAATTGTATAATTTATATTTATTTTTATTATTATTACTATTATTATTATTATTATTTCTATAATATAGAATTTAAGCTAAACACAACACAGCGAAAAAGAGTATGATTTTATAATTATTTAATAAAATATAACAACATAATTTTAATTAAATCTAATATCATTACAGGTGCTATTTTTAAAATCATATTTATAATGAATTATTTTAAAAGCAAAAGTTGATAAATATATTAATAATATTAATCATAATGTGAAAATATATGAATATTTCCATATATAAAAGGTACAGGATATAAAAAAAAAACATTTTGATAGTGTCGTTTTTTGGATTAAATTTAAACTTTTCATAATTAATAGTAACTTTTAACATAAAAATTTTAAAAACACTTACAACTGTAACAAAGAATCGTGTTAATTCTATCGATGTACAACATCTGGTTCCAATTCTACTGCACTTTCTTCTCTTTGTAATGCACTAAAAAGTTTCGTATCCTTGGTATCACTTCCGTGAATATTATCGTGCCAATGAACACCAAAATTGTTCCTATCCAATGGTAGAATGTGAAGGCGTTCTCAAAGTAGATTACGGAAAATATGAGGGACGTAAATTTGCGCAACGTCACTACTAAATTTACTGTCAAAGAAGTGCATTCTGAAGTCAAGTGGTAGACAGACCGAATGCAAATGTATCTAAACGAGAAGTTAAGGATTTTTGTGTGATAACTAAGAACGGACATAAAGATATTTGAATTTAATTTTACACATTTGAATAAATTATTTAGATATTTTAAAGATAAAAAACATTAATTTTATATTTAAAAAAAATATGTTTAAAATAAAATATAGCAATATTTGTATATATTATATTCTATAAGAATATAAAACAATTTTATAATTCTAAGCATACATTTTTAGGTTCACTTTAATCAATTGCTTTTTGTAAGATAAAAGGATACTGCGACAGTGTATTTCCCAGCAAGTATATAAAGACTGCAGGAACTGCAATGCCAAGCTGTGGAATTTCTATTGGAGTTGTTTTAAATGCAAATTTAAAATGGTCTAAAATGTTTGGTGTCATTAGGAGGAAAAACGGCAGTGGTAACAAATGCTGAAACAAGACATGTGAATTTAAATTACATTTTGCACAATGAGTAAATTTCATTGCAGTCAAAGTTAAATCATAACAATTTAATTTAATTTAACTTGATGCTATAACTTTGCAATATTATTTTATATTGTAAGAATACATTATTTATATTTTTGCATATTTTTGTAATATTTTGCTAAAATATTTATATATTTTATATATAAATATAAAATACAAGCACCGCATGATTAATTTTTAAAATAATTTTAAATAAATAGATAACAATATGAATTAAGAAATATATAAATTAACAGGTAAATAAATAAATAGAAGTAAACATACAAATAAATAAGTAAACAAATAAACAAAAGTAATTATATGTACCGTATAAAATAAAGCTTCTTTCGGTCGTTTGCCATATTTTACGTGGATTTGTTCTTGATGCAATCCCATGTTTGCTGATATGAGAAGACCTACAGTAAGAAGAATAATTCCAACAAACCACCAAAAGAAAGTGTCCACGGAGGTAGTTGATTCAGATTCTACTGAAGCTGCTTGAATGGGCATAATATTCTGACCAGAGATGATTGTACAGATAATTATGCCTAGTGTTATCAACATTACTGCAAAGTATTTGCTCAACGAATAAGATTTTTTCTGTACAATTACACACATTAACATATTTGTTATTAGCGACCCCTGTAAAAATAACATTAGTTTAAAAAATATATATATGACTATTTTTTTCTATTTATAACACGTTTGTATTTATTTTCAAATATTGACGTTCTGAACTGTTTTACATACCGTATTTTTAAATACTTTTAATTCGTATTAAAATAATATAATAAAAACTCTACATTTATATACCAATTTCTATTTTAAAGCCTTTTTTCAAAATTATATATTTCAGATTGATATTAAAAATAAATTTATATTCGAAAATTTAAATATATTATATTTTTAATATAAATATAATATATATTTAATATAAATATATAAATAAAAAAAATAATAAATAGATCGATATTATATTGCATTTTTACACATGAAAGCTAAATCAATCAGGGATAATTGACAATGCCGGTAATTAACTTCGAAATAATTACACCATTTTTCAAATGGAAAAATATACTATTGTACTGAATATTTCAAATACTTCTGGAATTGAAGAAGTATTAAAAGCAAAAAAATTACTCTATGTTCCAATAATCTTTAACTCTCCCATCAGAGAAACTTGAGACAGACAACAGGACTGATTATTTGTAGGCTTTAGGATACTTGAAAATAGTGACATATAATAGTGACCAACCAAAATAAAACCGAATTATTTTGTGTGCATCTTATTTAAATAATATTTTATCTCATAAAATGTAATTTAACATTTTCTTCTTTCTTTTTAGAGACAAAGTTGCTCCCCCTTTTTATTTATTCCAATTTTCTTTCGAATTTAACTTAATATTTTTGTGAATAAGTTCGTTATTTTTTCTTAAATTTCTTATTTTTTTCTTTATAATATCCATGCTTCTGATAAAATATCCTCACATTTTCTACTTATCATACAAATATACTTTAAAAATTAATATTGAATAAACCAATAAATAAATCATTTTATTATAAGAACTAAACAAATAAAGAAATAAGAAAATAAAACTAAAACTAATTAATTAGTAGCGTAAAAAAAACAAAGTAATAAATAAAAAAGAAATATTTAATATGTTTCATCATTTTGTTTACTATTATAAACATTATATATGAATATACTTACAGCACGGAAAATCATATGCAAAGGCATTGGTATGTTGAAATTAAAGGCATAATTGTTGCAAACGTTAGCCAAAAAGAAAAGTATCATTACTTTAAAGTATGCTTTTAAAGGCACAACGGGCTTTATTGTGCCAAGTTTAGAAGTAAATATGAATCCTTCTATTGATATGAATAGGAACTGTGTAAAGGTCACCAGGTGCCCACATCCTGGATCTTCCCTGTAAATGAAATATATTATTAATTATTATAGCAATAAAATAAAGCACAGAGATGTAAAAGAAAACAGTCTTGTTTTTAAACATTTCATAATGGAGTTTCATTTAAATCATGAAATAATTTGATAATTTTTAAAATAATGAGTCACTTTTTGATTTTATTTTTTGAAACATTAGTTTTAAATAATAAAAAAAAGTATAACTTTTAAGTTATATATAAAGAATTAATTTTATAATTATAAAAATTAATTAATTTTCTAAATAGTTTTAAAAATACAAAATAAATCTGATTACACAGAATTTCTATATCAAGAAAAAAATTCTGTAAAAAAGAGATAATATAGAAAATAAATATTATGTAAATAAATATTTAGTTGAAAATATATTTACTAATATTTATTGGATAATTTTACTTTTGATTTGTAAGTATTACTCAATATGTACACTTCGTAATTTTATTGTTAATATTTAATCAGTTAAAGTAATTTTAACTTTAATTATAAGGTGATTTAATCTTTGTCAAATTATTTTATTTTCGGATAATATAAATAAACTCTTACAATTATTATTGGAATAATAATTATAATTTAAATTTATAATTAAAATATAATACATTTCATAATTTTTTTTAGAATTCAATGAGATAAAATCCTTTTAACAATAGAATATTTCTAAAATGTTAAACGTTAAAGATATTCACAGAATAAATAAATTTATAAGAGTATAAATTATTGTTTTACAACTAATATTGTTACTTTTTATAAGTATTAATATGAATATATTTTTTAAACATTTATTTTGAAATTGTATTTTATTATCATTTTCCTTATTATTTCATTGAAACTAATTCATTTATCAAGTCATTCAGAATTCATTTATATATAATGACTAGATAACATGAATGACTAGAACATTGATTACCCAACTGGTGATTAACTATATTGCATTAAATCAGTATAATATATCTGTTCTGGAATTAATAATACATTCTTGTTAAAATTGTATCATAATTGGAAAAAAATATTTGTATATATTGTATTATACACCATATTATACACAATATTTTTTAAATCTATATAATTACAATCATAATTTTTCAAATTAAAAATAAATGTATATTTTGTTAAAAATATCAGATTATTTTAATCAATATATTACACAATTTATAAATGTGAAATAATTCATCATTATAAATATTTTTAAACTATGAATGAATATTCATGAGATAATGATAAAAATAAGAATAATTAATTTTGTTCCTATTTTAAATATCATATATGTTAAATGTGAATGAATATTACAACAATTTAAAATAGTAATTTACTGAAGTTTTAAAGATAAATACTTTTTATTTTTTCTAAGCTTTTTAATTTATTTTACATAATTGATAGTCAGCAATAAATCAAAAATAATTATTGAAAATTAACAATTTTTTAGATTGAATTTGTAAATTAAAAATCTATATTTCACATTAAATTCAGAGCTCAGCAAAAAGTGAATAAATAAAGAAAATTAATATATAATTTCAACTAAATTGTTATTTGTAAATTTTAATTTGCAACTAATTTTAAATTTTAACGAGAATATTATTTTAAACATCATGATGACATTAAATTTCATTGGACCGATTAAAAAATTTGTAACTATTATAAATATACTACGTTTTGTAAAATAGTATTTTAATTTTATATAAAAAATATATTTACATTGTAAGTTACGCTGTCAATAGAACCTAATTATTGAATTAATTTTTTAAATACATTTAAATACGAAGTGAAAACTTTAAACCAAACTTCCACTCTAAAATTATTGTTTTACAAATTCAAACATTTTCTAAACACCTGTTTTAATTTCTAGAACCTCTATTTTAAAAAGGAGTTTAAATTATACTGAATGTGTGAAATGTTGAAAATTAAATTATAAAATTAATTTCAGAACAGTAACTTGTAAAATTTCAAGTTTTTTTATTAAAGTATCATAAATGTATTGTTTTTTGCAATCAAAAGTAAAAATGAATTTGAAAAAAAAAAAATTACTTGACGAGCAACTCGAGGAAAACCAGATTTAAGCAGCATCCAAGGAAAACCGTACAAACTGCAATTTTGGCACTCATGTTGATCTGGATGGTTCCGTTTAGCCCGCCAATTACACACACCTAACCTAAGTCATTCGTCGCGTTCTACGAGTTTGACTATTTCACAAATTTCAAGATATATGCTCTTTAAATACGATGCGACTGGCTTTACGTAAGCAATTGAACGACAATGATACGTCTTCGACTAATAGACGCGGCACTCGCATTGTCCACGAGTATTATGTGACCGCGTTACGCACACTCTTTCACTCAGCTGATCGTAATATATGCGAATGACAATAAGTCAATTTTTTTTATTTTGCATTATAGTGGTCACTGATTATCATTCATTTGCCAATTATAAGGTCTTCATATATAACTTAATGTAATTAGATGCAAAGTTATTTTGACGGTTTTTGATATATTCTATAGAATATAAAGCGTTTATTGTGTTTAATAAACACAATTTCTCAGTTTTTGAATGAAAATTACCATTTTCTACCACATTTCTACCACAAACTACCCTGATTTTCAAGGTTACTTTTATTGAACAATTTTTCAAAATTCGAACAAAATCGAAAATTTGTAATGTGCAAAAATGAAATAATTTCAAAATTAGAACATTTAGATACTTTTTTTTTTAATTTGGTAATTCTTTTTAAATAATAATTCGCAAACTATACGTAATAATTATTACATTTCGAGTAAAACGGAAAAAGCAAATTTAAAATAACGGGCAGTGAGATTGTAATATAAAATTTTGTTTAATCGATCAGTAATGTAAAATTGCAAACCAGGGCGTCCAAAGTTCCATAAGGCCAATGCATTCACTTTTTTCCTCCGAATACAGCACCATCTTCAGCTGTACCACGCCAACTAAAACCAAGTGGCGCGCAGATTAAATATAGCGTTTATTTGTATAAAACAAATTCACACATGTATTTAAATACAATATTAACATTTTTAATATAAAATAACACTAAAATTTTATAAATAAATTGTTAATATTTTATAAAATCTATAATTTTTGTTGTTAAACATATTTAATAAATATTTAATACAGGTTAATTTTACATTTTTAATAATATTTTATTTTATATATATATAAATATCATACAATACATATATGATTTAATAGGTAATATTATAATCATCGCAATACAACGTGTAATTGTGTTTTTAATATTATTTATTTTTGCAGTAAGTTGAAAAAATATTAAATATGACCCGAAACATCGACAACATTAAAGTTTTATAATTTTGAAAAAAAAGTCACTTATTTCATCCATTTCAGATGAGTGGTCAATGCGGTTGAACATATTGCCATTTTAATCATTTTCCAATAATGAGAAAAGTTTCAGCGAAGATTAGAATAATGAACTGTAATTGAACTTTAATGACAAAAATTGTTCATTGCAAAGTTTAAAAAAAATGTACAAGAAATTTAATAAATGATAACAATTATTTCTCATTTGTAATTAATTTAAAATACATTTGATACGTTTATTTTATGAAAAAACATTAAGAAATATTTAAAGATGTAAAAATAGAAAGTAGTCGTGAGTCGTAACTCAAAATAACTAAATAAAATGGTGATATGTAAAAAAATTGGTGCATTAAATCAAACATCCGTGCAATTTAGAATCAGATACAAACAATTTGTTTTCGTGAATAAATATATTGTACATATATATTAATAATATGTACACAATAATTATACATAATAACTATACAGTATTTTGCTATTATTTTTAGATACATTCTTTTACTTAAAAAATTATCTACTAACATAAATTATTTAATAACTTCATAGTATTTAAAATAAATGCAGGTTTATTGATTATTTTAACGAAATACATTCTACTGAAATTATATATATATATATTCTTTTTTATAATATACATTGATTTTGGAATAAAATAATATTTGAATTTATTTCTCAATTTTTGTTCATATTTCTATAAATTATTTATAAAAACGGTTAAAATATTGTATATAATAAATTATGCTGAGATGATGTAACATTAAACAAATTACGTGATTTTATTAAATCCAAGTTATATTATCCAATATTACTAAAAATAATCGACAATTATAACGATTAAATCATAATGGTTAGGATTCATATAAGACATAAATAACAAATATGGGGTTAAATAAATATAATTTAATTAGCTAACAAATTTTTCTTTGTAAAGCATTTCGTAAAATACAAAAAAGTGTCTGCTGAAAATTTAACTCTATATCATTATTACAAGAGACTGATTTTTTATTAAATGTGAAGTTATTTTAATTAATGTATGAATGAATTTTTTCAATATCTCAATAATAACTAATTATTTACAATATAATATTATTAAAATATATGTTATATCAATAATCTATACAATTTTCACTGATCAATTTTTCAATATACAGTGACAAAATATATAGTGAAATAATTTCTTATTACTGAATCTAGGAAATATTTTTATGTTGTATAAGACCTTGTACATGTTGTACAAGACATGTAATAAATTTTATATAAATAAATCAGTAATATTAAAAAAAATCATTTTTTCTACATAAATATTTGTTTTACAATTTGCAGTAATTTTTCTGATCAATGTAATTTATTTGATTCCGTGTTGGAATTCATAATAATATTTAGTTTAATGGAGTCCCACACCTAAATCCAAGATAAGTGTGAAATTTAATCATTCTTCGAATTCAGTTAAATTCTAATAATAATTATTACTAATGTCACAATGTTTTGTTAAAGAAATAATAGAGTGCTTTTTTAAAATGCCAAATGTTCCATATACAGATAATTAGTAAAAAAACTTTAGTGTGAATCTGGCATTATTGTGGTTAATAAAAGTCTGATTAAATTCTGAATTCTATGTATATGTATATTGTCAATTAAATGGATTTTTGCCTGATAAATAATCTGCACAGTATTCAAATTATAGAATAAGTTAAGACTAATTATATACCTATATTTGAATTTAATTTAATTTATTCGACCAGTTTACACGGATCTAAATTTTTTTATAACTGTTCACGCACTATTTTTCCCATTCCAGTAATTAATATATATCAGCTTACCTCATCCAAGTATATAATATTAACGTAAAATATATAACATTTTACGTTAGCAGTTCATATTCATTATATGATACGAAACTTTACGGTGTAATTTTTAAAACTACAACATTTAATTTATATTAAATTACTGAAATATATTTTTAAAGAATAATAACCTAAGTGTTTGCCGTTTTGTGTAATTTAGCTATAAAAATAATATCAATGCAAATAAAATTTGTACAATTTTTGTATAATACTATCAGAATTCGTATGTAAAAATATCTATGTATATATCATAAGGATTATTCATATTAATCCAATTTACACCGAAAGACTGATTGTTAATCTAGAAATATTTGTTCCGGTATTAACTACCAAAAACTAATAAATATATCATTTTTATTGGTTAAACTAATTAATCAATTATTTTACTTTAATTGATGAGCACATCACGTTTGTAATTAAATTAATAAAACAAGTAATTAATTTGACGATGCCGTTTTTTCGGTGTATACTGGATTAATTTATACTAAAGGAAAAAAAGAACGGAGTGTCGTTGAGGTCGCTAAAATATTGAGAATGTTGTTAATCGGTCTTTTCTCGATTAGGCCATGATGCACGTTGAACGTGATACAAATGAATTCATGAATAAATAAACCTCGGAAACACAATGTTCCGGTTCGATTAATTTTCAGTGTTCACTTATTCCGCGCAACACAATTGCGGTTCACATTTTGCAAATTAATTGACGTTCATTCCAATTGGAGTACACTCACGATAATAAATTGGAATTCGAAATGCGTACTACGTATGTATGTCTGATAAATCTGCATCTATTTGTTGAATGTGCGTTTAGATGATTTGAAGTTTCAAGTTCACGCGTCTAACGCGAGTTCCGACGGAGTTTTGCGTAAATGTTATGCGATCGCGTTGAAGCGAATTTATATTGCTGGACATTACTCCTTCGACGAAAAAACGTTCATTTTATGTTTCTGTTGGTCCTAACAATAAAGTTTTATAAGACGATTATAACGAGTAATAAGAAAATTCAACGCGCAAGGTTTGTCGCGTTGTTCTAACATTTCCGATCGTTGATGTACATTTCTAAAGCTGGATTTTGTACGAGATGTTTATATTGCGTACGTTGATTATGTATGTTAATGTAACTTGAAATCGATTCAACTACCGACGCATCTATGTTAATTTAGTTGTACTGGATACAAAAGAACGCGACTTTTATAATGTTATGCTTGTCAGAACAATAAACGCGTAAACATATTTGCTGAATGACTAATTTAACACAAACAAGCAATCCCCGTGCATTAACTTTAATCAATTAGATCACCGGCAATGACAAATATGCAGGTAACCGTTGTTTAAATTGACAAAAAGTTCGGTCAATTATAGATGATGATTAACTTGGTGTCTAATTATAATTCGGACACATTATTTCAGCAACAATAATATTTATATATAATGATTATTGAATCGTAACGATTCATTTTCAACTATAATTTTGATTCATTTCACTGAACGATAAATTACAATTTTGTTCTTGCGTTTTTTATTAATTTACTTTGAAATGTATTTTATGATACTTTATAAAATATTGTAATGTTTACGACGCCAGTAATCATTATTATTCGTGTACAGCTCACGCGTATATTATACCCATGGCAACAGTAAAAGCGGTAAGTACAATTAAACATCAAATTACTTGAATGATGAGATGAATTTTTATTTTTTTTATTTATATATATAAGTTACATTTACTAATTCGTAAATATTTGTGTGAACTCCATGAATATTTGTTATTCTTGTTCAAAATTGTCCTTCCCATACACTTCAATTAAATGAATTCCAACTCATTTCTTTTACTTCATTATAACTGATTATTATGTGATCTTTAAAAAAATAATTCATAATTTAAGAAAGTTTCATAAGACTTAAACTTTTTGAAGAATGTTTACAAAAATTGTTTAGACAAAATTTCTTTGTAAATAAGCTAGAATATATTTTTATTATTTATATTTATAAGTACCATTTATTTACAATACAATTTTGTGTCTCATTTATTGAATTACGAACTTCATCTTTAAGATTATAAATAATGTTCAGCTTCTATACACTTTTCTTCGATGTTCTAGACAATAATATTTCAGATTATTAAAAATATTTCACATTAATTCCCATTTACATTTATTTTTAATTATTTGAAAGATTTTCCTTTATTACTAATTAAAATGTTACATTATTTATGAAGTATAAAACAGAAAAATGGGTTCATAATTGTTCTGTAGTATTGATGTTTATCAGTAATATTTATTAATATCATATTGATTATGACATATTTAATAAAGTCATATTGATTATGACATATTTAATAAAGTCATATTGATTATAACATATTTAATAAAGTCATATTAATCATGTAAATCGCTCAGATATTCGGGTATATTTATAAAAGATGTTTGCTTAATGTTTCGATACATATGTTTTACATATTATTTGATTTAACACTATTTACAGATTACTGTATATATGTTTTATAACCAAAATTTGTTATTGACTGAATCAAATGTTTCCTTTATTAGAAGAACTTTTAAATAATGTTTAAAAATAAAACTATCACTAAAATTATTATCCCAATTTATTATTTATTTTAACTTAATTCACTGAAATAAATTATTCAAATTATATAAACTATTATTTTACCCATTATATTATAAAAATTATCTTTAATATTTGGTAAATCTTAGACAACAAAACGTTTATAAAATATATGAACTACGATTTTAAATCAATATTAATCAATCGTACTGTCATATATCGAAACCAGTGGTGAATTTTAACTTGTTAACTATAAATTAGACTAATCTAATGTTATTTAGATTACGCCTAGAAGATGTCAATTATAAAGCATCATAATACGATGAAGGAAAATGAGATGTCATGTATGTTTCATAAGAGAAATGTAACAGTAATGCATATTTAAATAAAAGTCAATTATACATAAAATAATATTTTTGAACAATATGTTTTATAAATGGATTCTTATATATATATATATATAGAATACGGATATTTGTTCAAATATTAACTAAAAAATATTCTTATTACATTTGGGTAATCTTTTAAATATGAAGTGACTCAATTAATTATTTTAAGACATCATTAAATGATAGAACACATTTAACTGGAAGAAAAATTTTATTTATAAAACTCACAAAAATAAAATGAAAAGATATTGTATAATTTCATAAGCAAATTATACAATAAAAATTATGTAAAAATAAACATAAAAAGAATTTGAAAATCATAAAATTAGTAAATATTTATAATTATTTTACGTAAAAAAAAAGTTTAGTTTTAATAGCAAGGTATATTAAAATAATCAATAACTTTTCAAATTGGAATTAATAAAATTAAATTATTATAACAATAAAATGCCGAATACGGATATTAAGAAACGAAAATGTAATATTTCAATATAAAATGTATAAATACGATTTGATATAGAAATTTGATTTCTATATCAACAAAACAAAAAAAAACTAGATTAAAATTAGATCTTTATTAATACAATATAAAAATTAATATAATATAAAAAAATATTTCTTATTTATTATTACAATCAATAACATGTAAAATTAAAAAATAAAATATGTATCTACAAAATACTACAAAATAAATTAATTTCGTCTATTTATTCAGTATAACGAGGCAGACGTACTATATTATAGATAATTTAATTAAAAAATTATAACTTTTATAATTCAAAATTTATTATGATTTTTTAATATAGTACATTTTTAATATTTGACTAATCTTGTTAAATAGTTATATTGTTGTTTTTTTTTTATACAGAAACTTAAGTTACTTATCAACACTATCTTCCAAAATGTAGCCATTGAATTCATTAGTAAAGCTTCATTAAGTCGTTGTATTAGTCAACTAATTATAAGTGTCACCTATTGTTTTTATAATAATCAATTATATTTTTATTATTTTTTATTTATTTTATAATTTATTACTCGGTTTTATACAATACAACGTACCAATATATATTTTACTAAATGTAATTTCAACAGTACGGATTTTTTTTCAACATCTTACACAATGAAATCAAAAGAAAGATTAAGATTATTTAAACGTGATTTATTATTTCTATTTATATCTTATATAATATATAATAATATATATTTTTGCGTACAATATATATAATAATATATAAAATAAAATAATATATATTATTTTATTTGTATTATTAAGATAATAAATTGATAAATTAAGTTAAAAATATAAATACATTATACTAGAAAATTATTCAGATTAAACTTTGTTATGCTCATTTAAGTGAGTAAACGTAATTATATATTTTGCTATAGTACTTTTATTATTTATGAAGCAATATTACTTTATTTATGACAATGTTTTGTTTATCTTGCATTTTGAAATAATTTTAAAAGAGTATACTTTTAAAAACTATTTATTAGCAATTTATTACATTATATTACGTTACAAAAACTAATTTTTTATTCATTGTTTTTTTTGTGATATTGATGTATCAATAACTTATTCAATTTTAAATAATTTATATTAGCAAGCCATCAAGTGGCAATGTATAATTTCATCGCAATCAGTATAATTTATGAATTTTCAATAAAAATTATGGTGCAAAAATATTAGTTATAAGCAAAAACATTAGTGAAATTGATATTGTATATTATTGCATCGTACATGTCACGCACTTCCGTGCCATGACCCTTTTCGGTGGCCTATGACGTTATCTTATCGACCACCATTTAATAACACGACGTGAATAAAAGTACAAAATACCGTCGCCATTTTGACTAGGAGCCTCGCATTGAAATTTACCCTGGCCAAAAAGCGGCTTTTATAAGGGTACAATTGGCGAAACACAATGAACGCCTCAAAGCTATAGTTTTGTGCGATATTTCTTCAACCTAGCCAAACGGTACTACTTATTTTGATGAAACAAATTTCTCCAAAAACCCACATTCAAAACACTTTGTTCATTTAAATGTAGCTTTATATTGTAATAAAGATGCTAAATAATAATAAATGAATATATCTTATAGACGCAAGATCTGTTGGTTTCTTCACAGTTGGTTTACTTACAAGTGCCCATTGATATCAATAAAACGAAAATTCTATTTCAATATATGTGGGGTTTGCAAAAAATGCTTTTACTGAGAAATTAACTTACTTAATAACATTTTGAACAGAAATTAGTATAAATAAATATACTTTCTTATGTCAGAGTATAGAAAAATTGTTGAAATTAAATTTATGTTTTCTTTCCTCTAACACTACTTATATAGTATTGCTTGAAAGCAGATAATTATTATAAATTAAAAAATATATATTAAATATTAAATATATATAATTTTTTTGAAACAATTGTTTATCAAAACATCAAATATATTATTTTATATTATTATATGGTTTACTTATTCTCAGATATAAAATCTGTTTCACCAAGTACAAGACTCATGCATTTTAATACTCGTTTTTTTGAAATTATTACGAAAAAGTTAAAATAAAAAAATGTGTTTTGAGTAATTTAAAAACATATTTTTTTATTAAAATCAAATAATCTAATATAAAAAATAATATTTAAATTATAAAATATTAGTATTTAATTAACATATTTATAATAGAGAAAAGACATTGAAATTTTATATCCCATTAAAATATTTAAGCATTCATTAATAATTAATAAAGAATTCCTTAAGAGCTTAATTTGACAAAAATAGTACGTGGGAAGTTTTCGATGCTGATTTTGAAAATATTTATTACATTAATAACAAGTTTTTTTGTTGACAATCAGAATATAATAAAAAATTTCGAAATAAACCTTCAATAT
>JABFOX010000417.1:0-17086 GCA_022817665.1 Axea sp. ZL-2020
GTGTGATCAAAGTTACCAGAACTGTTGTGCTACTTAAAAACCAGATGTCTGAATACAGTATAATGTTCTTTATTGTTTGGAGAAAAAAAGTCGACGAACATGTATCACATTTAATTTGCCCGAAAAATAACAGTCGCGTGAATTTGATAAGTTTACGAGAGGCAAATAAGGAACTCGCGGAAATCAATTGGTCATAAAGCACGAGGAACGGGCGCAAAAATAAGAGGCGCGCAGCAAATCAGTCCGCTGTCGTGCGCTCGGGTCGCTCCGAGCGTAGCAAATCAATTCACTGACATGGTGCAATGAATTCGCTACTCTCGGCTCGCCTTTTTGCCGATCGTATATTAGCACTTTATTTGTGTGACAACGCGTCCCGAGAGCGGTACTCCCTCTCCTCGTCCTTTTCATCCTCTCGTATGTCCGCGCGGACATATATTTTCGCACGCGCGGAACGACTCGCGCGCGAGAAACTGTCATCTCGCGGCGCAAGAAGCGGGTCTCCTCTCGTAACCTACGAGCTAATCAGAGGCACTAAACCACGATACCGGTTGGCAGTCAAGAGCTTGTATCTCGACAAC
Organism: Axea sp. ZL-2020; assembly: GCA_022817665.1. Taxonomy (NCBI): domain Eukaryota; kingdom Metazoa; phylum Arthropoda; class Insecta; order Hymenoptera; family Scelionidae; genus Axea; species Axea sp. ZL-2020. The sequence goes on from JABFOX010000417.1 coordinate 579, forward strand.
GCACTGTACTGGCGTTATTTGCGAACCCGTCACATATGTCGTAGGTGGTCCCGCGAGTGCACCAAACTTCCAGATACGCGCCACGTTTGTCGCTATTTTGCAACACAAGAACTCTTTTTCCAGTTAGAAATACTACTGTTGCGTTTTTGTGACCGAGGAAAAGGAGATAGGGAATTCAACAAAGATGCAAGGAAATGAATTGCCAGCATTCTTATGCTTTTTCTTTCTTCTTAAAAAATTGCTCAAACAGTTCGGACATTGCAGATTGATGATTACTTCGCTTCTAACAAATTTTGTAACAACATTTCGTGTACGCATAAATTGTTTCTTAACGATCTAAAGATCATTTGCTTATATTTTTCATGTTTCTAATTTTGATGTATGATTTGGGCGTAATTTATATTAATAATTGTCGTATCATATTTTTTCTTGTGTGTTTCAAAATTGAAATGAAGTGACACGATTGAAAGCTGAACAATCGTCGAAGACACATAAACCAATTAATTCGTCTTACATTCTGTAGCAGAATGGATGACATTTCTAACTATAAAGATGACTGCAACACCTCAGAATGATTCGCAATCATCACTGCTATAAATAAGAATCGAATTTTCGCCATCACGATTTCTCCACGACACATATGAGAAGATATATTAAATCGTAGTCTTATTGATTTCGACGAATTTTTGTTTAAATAATGAACACATTAATAATAAAATACTAATTTGGATTTAAGATGTTTATTATTAACGACTAATAATATTACATATTAAAAATAACAAATTTAATTTCATTTTAATAACAAATTATTTATGCAATAGGAACAACAAAGGGATCTGTAATAGATTAAATGAGTCAAATTTATTGGTGATGTTTCCTCACCATGCTTCAACCTTTTCGAATGGTGAATAGGTTATAATGTTGAAATAAAAATAATACTTTTGCAAGAAAATGAGTAATTACTTTAAAAAATTAATCTATACAAGTACAATTTTTTATTATTAGAAATATTTATTTAAAAAATAAACAACTAAACAATTCATAAAATATATAAACTATTGTATGCTTTAAATTACGTTCAGAATAGTTACTAAATTATTCATAGAAATATTTTACAATAATTGTACTAAATTTTAAGTTAAAACATTTAAATTGTTGTGTAATTCTTTTAGTAATATTTATGAACGAATTTTACAAATAATATGTATGGTGTTTGTTTTAACAAGGATAATTCATGTATTATCAGAATATTTTCTCAAAATAAATTTTTACAAAGTGTCATGCAATAACTGAAATATAAACTATCCATATTAAAATTAATAGAATATTTTAAATATAGAGAACACCTTTTTGAAATTTTTTAGTTTTTAAAACAAATATACATTTACTTTTTGCCTTTTTTTATTTTTGTCTTTTTTTTATTGTATATACACACACACATGTATACAAAAAAAAGAAATGAAAAAGTAAATTCTAACAAGAAATTTAGTTAATCTGTAAAAATTTGAATTTCATTTGCAATAATTTATGAGCAAAATTATATCAACTTAGTTTACATAAGAAAAAAGATTTTTGTTCGATGCAAGAAATACTTAATAAAGATTTCTGCGATTATGTTTTCCATGATTTTCGTATGTATTTTGTTGTAAAATTTTATCAATCTTTCATAAATGTTATAAGTGTCAATAAATTTTATAATTTTAAATAGCAACAATTTAAAAATATGTTCGAAATCGGAACATTTTTCATGCTTTTTGAACTTTTACAAAGAATTTCAGATTTTGCTTCGATCTTTTTTTAAATTTGCTAATTATAACAGAATTTATCAAGATAATGCTGTACAGATTACAGCATTTTAGTTGCGAAATTATTTTTTTTAAAATTAAATTCTTGTGTAAGGTAAATTATATTATACATTATTAATAAGAACATTGATGTACAAAAGTTATACATAAACACGCGACTTATTTTATTTTTGTTTGTATTTGTAGTTTTATCATTTTTTATTTTATATTAAAAACAACTAAAATCTCAAATCGATATATTTTTAATGATATCTTTGCAAATTCACATTTAAAAAGCTTAAGAAATTGTGAATTCTGAGAACTAGTGACAGAACTATTGTAACAATAATATTCATTAGAAATGTCTATAATAATATTACAAATTTCATAACAATTCATAGTTTACAAAAATATTGCAAACTATTATATTTTATTACAAATGTTCAATGTGCAATAATGTATTGTTCAATAACTTACATTTATTTTTAATTATAATAAATTATAAGGTTTCAATACGAAGGGGTACATTAGATTTAACGTCAGATGTAACGTACATTCAATAGTCGCAATTCACAGTAATGCTCAGACAGAAAATAGATTAGATCTGTGTTGTCATCAGATATTTTTCTGACAAATTTAAGTCTTCCAAATCTTAAATTCAAAGTCTAATGATAGATAATACACAAATTCTTATGTCAGATTAGATTTAATAGTCTAGATTTAACATTAGATCATTAATTCTGACACTTGATTTACTTTCAATAATAATACAAATGCTGTTTTTGAGAAACGTTATGTTAGATTTGATTTCAAATCTGATGGTAGAAATAACTTGAAATTAATTAGTAATTAATTTCGTAATAATTAACGTAAAATAATTATACTGTAAAACCTATCTAGATTATTAAATTACATCTGTCATCAATTATTTCAAAAGCATCAGTAGTTAGTTATAAAATTATAGTGGAATTAAAATTAAAAAAATACTTTCAGAAGTTTTATATGACTGTAAAGAGAAAAAGGCATTCCGAAAAATTTTTATTCTTATTTGGAATTCTGATTATGTACAGATTAAAAAAAAAGAGAGAAAAGGGCTCAGTAGGATAAAAATATTTATTTTTAATGATACAAATAAACTAAACATTTTTCAATTAATATCATTTTTGTAATTAAAAATTTGAACTGCATTTCATATGCCATCACTATTAGTAGTTTAGTGTAAGTGATTTTTCAATTTAATCTTCTCATTGATCCAAAAATTTTACGTTCAATTTAAAATTTAAATTTACTTAATTTAATTCAATAATTTTTTTATATAATAAACGAGGTACCAAACTTTTCCGTAAATTATTATTTTGCTGAACTATTTGAAATCGAAGCTTGCAGGTTTTAAGTATCAAAGTGAAATTTGGCAAACTATTTTCTCATAATTGTTGTTTATATTAATGTTGATATTAATATCGGGAAAGAGTTGCAATTTATCGATCGAACATTAGGTGATCGTACATTGCGATTTTATTGGCATGACGCGACTTCGATTAACATGCAGGCTGGGTAACATCGTCTCCTCTTGTTTGTATCCGTCGGGTTTTTCGATACGTTCTTTTTATCTGCTCGCACGCGTTGAACATGCACAAACGCACTTATTTTTGTACAAATTTTGGACAAAATTTAAGTTACTGGTAATTGAAAATATTTTAGTTACGTATTTTATATATAAATATTATAAAATAAAATCTTCAAACTTAAGTAACGGAATATTAATTTATTTAAACGTTGCACAAATGTTTATAAAACATACAATTGATGTCTAATTCATGCCATAATAATTTGTATATTGTATAGCTTAATTTTTAAACATACTCATTTTGAGAATTGTCATACTTTTTCTTAGTTTATTATTGTTTAATTAATTAATAATTTTTTCAACAAAATTTGTGAGTTTTCAAAGAAATTTATCATTATATTTTTAGAGTCATATTTTAATTTGATTCAAATATCTTATAGAATAGAAATTTGTATCCGTCGATGCCCGTTTCAATCTTTATTCAATGAATTTTACTATAAATTCTACTGAAATATATCATTTATAAAGCAAAAAAAGAATTGAAGTTTTGGAATAAAGATTACATATAGCTGTTTGTATATTATAAAATATATGTATGAAATAAAAGATATACAAGGTAATATTTACAATTTCCATTCACATAATAAGAATATCTTGTTAAATAAAAATGTTCTTTTATTTGTCTTAAAGTGTTCATAAATTCTGTTAATATAAGCATTGATTATTAATCTTAAAAAAGACTTCAATAAATATTTTACTTGCATATTATATCAGAAAAAACTTAAAAAGATTTAGTTTTCTTTTTATTTACTACATTTTAGTAACAAAAGCAAAAACATTTAAAATACATAATTTTAATAAAAAATGAATAACCTACCATTTAAATTTTATTATAATACAATTTATTTTTAATTAAATGATTTTTAATATATTTCAATAAAATAATATTATTTTTAAATTAATATGTACATTAACACAAGTCAGATATTATGCTTTATGGAAATTTAGTTAATTTAAAAATAAGAAGACATAGTCTTAAGAAATAACATTAATTTTATTTATAACTTACACAATAAAAAGAAAAATGAATTTTACGAGTTACAAAATTATTTAATGCAGACAACCAAGCATATAAAGCTGTATATGAAATCTTTATCTGAAATTTTATATATATGAATAGTACGAAAGTATGAAATACTTATAATAAATATGTATTATAATTGAACTAATATTTATAATAAACATTTCAATTAAAATTTAAATAATTCTGCGATTTATATTATATTGCGTAAAATTTTAATTAATAAAATCAAATTTATTATGAATAAATTTATCATCCAACGGTTATTGCTGTAAATTTTAAGATAGAAAATTAATTAAATAATTAATTTAAAAGTTAAATTTTGATATAAAGACAATATAAAATATTCATAGTTGCAATTTCGACATTTATAGTTAATTTCTTAATTATAATAAATTATTTGTACATAACAGAAATATTAAAAACTTTAATCAGAAGTTATATTTTGTAATGAACGAAAATTTGATGATACAAAACCGATTTCATTTTTACGATGCAAATACAAGACACATCGTGAGGCGTATTATAAATTTGCATTAAAAATTGTAAGAAAGACAGGTGAATTGCATTTGCATCGATCGTAATCGACTTTTTATGGAGCCAGGTTGAACGATCGAGCGTTTCGAAGTGTGCGACGGCGCCGGAAGTCGCGAGGCAAGGAGGTCCAAAAGGTCTTGCTTCACTCTACAATTTCCGGCTCGCTTCTTCACCGCGACCTCGAATCTGGCATTTTAGCCTGTTTCAAAATCTACTAACACTTCCATTTACTGATATCTCTCGAAATTATTCACCAAGAAAAGAAAACATGGATAAAAAAGAACCATGTATAAATAAAAACTAAAAAAAAAATACATAATTGCGCCATGAAAAAAATATTTCCAACCGAATTGTCAATCAGGCCAATGGTTGATTTCGCAAAAGCATTCTTTAGCGTAATTTAATGACTGAAAATTAGGGAAAACAGAGATTGCAAAACGCAAACTAGAATAGCTAAAACTTTAATTGAATTTTTGGTATATAGTTTAGTTTGAATCCGTTCTTAAATGATTATTGTATGTATGAAATATTTATGAAATATGTATATATGAAATATATATGAAAATATTTTTCCGAAACTTTGTAAAATAATATTTTCACTTTTACTAAAATCATCATAAAATTATTCTTCTCTAAGATAATTCCTTTCTACATATTGTCCTTTTTGGCTTGGTTATCGTTGGTCGTCGTTGTTTTCGTTGTGATTTTTTACAATAACACGAGCAATTTGTATAAATTTATTTTCCGACACAATCTCGTTGGTGTAGTAGAAAAAGTAACCACGTTTTCAACATCGTACAGGAGGATTTTCCTTTCGCGTGGCGCCTTTCGTGAAAGTCAATTGACCGCTATCGCAAGATTAGTCGCGGAAAAAGTTTCTTTTATTCGGGTCTCTAAATGAGCCGTTGCTACTGCTTTGCGCTCTGGCCTAATTATATTAATAACGAGAATAGACAGTGGGAAACACTGTCTTTTCTTGCTTTCCCGTTGTGATGAAATTTGCTGATTGTGACGAAATACATATTTCCTTTTGCTTAGCCTTTTTGTCGTCGCTTTGGTTCAGTCGATTTGTTTCCACGATATTAGATTGTAATTATGCTCTAGATTAATCTGAGAAAACGAGGAGATTCACTGTAAATTCTGAAACGCGGTTTACCTCCGAAGTTCAAGTTTATACCATTTTACTGGCTTTTTTAAACAATTGACGATGCTATTGTTTTTAAAACAAATTGAAGTGAGGATACGCAAAAAGTAACCGCTAAATTTTCTCAATTAATTTTCCTTTAAAAATAATATTATCGAACGATAAAGTAGATTTTAAAAATATTTATATAATAAATTATAAATTTCACATATTTTTCCACTGTTTGACACTGAAATGCACATTTTACTTACAAATAATTTTCAGTTGAGCAGTTGAAGGCATTTTATTTTCATTTGTTGGGAATTCCTTCTTTTGAGAATTCAAAATGTGATTTTTGATCAATGAAATACCCCAGAAAAAAGTTAAACGATGTGTATTTTTAACAAGTTTTTGTGATTAATCTTTGTGTATTTACTTACCAAGCATTTTACTGAGATCGGCATTATGGAGGTCGGGGTTTTCATCGGCTAATTTTTTACGTTCCACCTTAGCCCAAACCATAAAAGCGTTCATTGGCCGACGAATGCGCTGTTCCTTGAGACTTCTCTGTGCGGAGCTACCAGGATGGCACATTTTAACTCCGGATGACATCGATGACATACCCTGTTGGTAATCCAGAGAGGGTCCGCTACCCAACCAAGACATTTCTTCCAATCGCTGTTGTGTTGGAGTGCTCAGCATTCCTGGTATCTGTGAAATTTCAAGAATTATTTTGTAGGCATTGCCATAAGATTTCAACACGCATGTTAATTGCTGCCACTAATACCTTATGAAATTTAAATTGGTACTGAAGAAATTGAACTTGTATATACATATAATATGAAAATTACCCGAATTGTGTGTTAAGCGAAATTTATAATAGCGATTCATTGATTTTTCAAATTATATAATCCTAGGAACGTGTCTTTGACATTTCCTGAATGCTTCTACATAATTTTGCATAATAAGAAGTGGAACTGCGAAGTTAGATTTGTAAAAATATACTTACGGTACATTAAAATTATTTCGGAAATACAAAATTAAATCCTTTTGTTACACAAACAAAATATTTGTTGAATTAAATATTAAAATTAATATCAAATTATTTTTAATTGTATTTATGTCAAAATTTGATATACTTATTAAATGGCTGTCATATTGGATTAATAAAAATGTAATTATAGTGCGAATTATTAAAACAATTAAGTTTTGATAAGTTAATCACTAATTAGAATGCGTCAGGTCAGTTCTTTTTTAAAGTAAACTTATTTATGATTCACGAAATTATTTTATGTTATTTGTGTCTTTTAAAACTTTAAATAAAACAAATTTTTAATCACATGATTTCCATCATGTTTATCAAAGTATTAAAAGATTTTAATATACTTCAAAATCTAATAAATTTGAAACTGAGGACGAAGAACTAGCTGTGTTATGATTTTTTATTAGATCTAAAAGCGCCATTTTGCTATTTTTCCTATGATCAAAATTCAAAATTCAACAAATTTGGATGTATTTCATATCAATTGAATTACAATGTCGTAAACATTGGGCAAAATATTTACATAATGAAATGATAATCATTATGTAAACAATATTCTATAAATTTTAATAACAGATATTGTTTAAATTCTAATAAATACAAATAAACAAAAAACGTAAAAAAATAATTTCAGACTTGAAAATAAAAGGAACTTTATTTTTTTAGAAAATTATAAAAGAGATTAATGTTGAAATTAAGTTCAATTTTTCTTTAATGTTCCAAATATTGTAACTATTATTACACAATCTTTTACATATGTCAGAAATTAATGTACAAAATTAATTAGCATTGTAAATAATACAAGTATTTTGGGAGTTTTTCCAAAATATTTTCCCTTCTCGGTTGCCCGTTTTCCTTACATCAATAATATTTTTATTATAATTATTTTTAATTATATCAATACAGAAATGTTTTCTCTTTTATACATTAATTATATCAATACTTATATGAATAAATTGAATACTTCAAATATCTCATTCTCTTAATGTGGCCTTAATTAAGTTGGACCACCATAACTCAATAGATGAAAATATTTTGGCACTATCTTAAAATTCACTAAACTTAACCAGTTCAGAATTTTGTAATGTTATTTGATTTAATTGTAAAATGCCATGGTTACGTAGTTGAATATTATACGACTGTAATTTTTGGGAATATTATAGATTTAGTCAAGGAACGGATGAAGATATTGAGTTGTTTTGATTGGGACTTGAATAGTCTATCAGATCATACCAAGTTATGAAACTGACTTAATATTAATTAGTAAATGTTGAACAAGTATAAGTTTAAAGGTTTTTGTATTTCGATAGTAGAATAAATAAGATATTTATCTAAGAACAATAGATATTATGTCCGAATTGTACAATAAAAATGTTCATCTCTACTCGTAAAAGCACATTGATTGGGTCTTAACATCGTTGGTATAATTAATACCAGTGCTGTCATAATGCAATATGTAACTTGAATGCCTGATTGGAGATTGTTCAGGCACAATAACTGACTGCTTGAATCTACATTTTAGTTCTGTTAAAATTTCTATTACAACTACCTATACTTATTATAATATACGTAAATCTGTTAATGATATATATATTTATAAGAAGAAAATTACAATAGTTTAATATTACTTGCAAAAGAAGTTTATTGCGTTATAAAAGTGAATTCATAAATTGGGACTGAATGTTTGCACAGATTATTTTCACATTTTAAATTGGGTGTATCATAAGGGATGGATCATTTTAACATTTAAATGAGGTAACATTCGTTCGCCAATTGACCATGCTATAATAAACAGTATTTATTTAGAAAAACTGAAACTCTCTTTGTGAGAAGTGAATGAGATTCTAATATCACTGAAACATCTAACAATAAGAATAACGACAAAAATAATAATAGTAATAATAATTGCGTCTATAATTTATAATATTATATCCATATAATATACTATACTAATTCATTTGTAAGCGTCATCATCGTCATATCGTCTATCACTACTTCTTTGTATTACTTTATTTTACTTAAACATACATTAATTCTTATAATTACCAATGTATTGAGTTTAGGTCGAAACACTTTTGTTAAAATTAATACATTATTAAATAATAACTTACAGGAATGATTTGAGTATCGATAGGCATCGAACCTTCGTTGCCATCGATATTCGAATCAATGTCAAAAGCTCGAGACGTTGGTGTAGCGTAGAGCGATGAGTGCAATGCCAGAAGTCCGGAGGAACCACCATAATTACTGACCGACGGTGGTGGCGTTACCTCACCTCTGTCATAACTATCCAGCATTCTGTAACAATATTACAACATATTTCTGTCAGCAGTTTTATTATTACATTGTTATACAACTTTTGAAAATGATCATAATCATGTAGCTAAATATTCCAAGCATCCCATGTGCATATCGATACGAATTCTTATCATACATTTGAATAAATAAAAAATAAACAATTCTTTAAGAGAACGGTGAAACTGAGGAACCAATTATTCAGTTTCAATGTCCGTTTTTGTGAAACAATCGGATCATAATTCGAGCCGAGTGTCTCGAAGTTCAATACAATGTCCGTAATTGACTTGGGGATCTTCCTGTGCAAGAATGGCAAGTAAACAAAGCCGTGGGGTAGGGGGAATGAAAGAAGACTACGGGTAACAAGTGAGGAGAGGAGAAAATGATGCGGAAAGAATGAAGGCGACTCGTGGCGGAATGATCGTCCGGATCGTTCGTGCTAAGCCGATTGATCTGTCAACCCCGTTGAGAAAAGAATTGATCGACATGAATGAACCATTCAAGACCACTTAATGGAATTCCCACGATTGTCCTTAAGACATAATGTGAATGTGTCAGGCATAATAGTCTCGTGCAAATATACCGGCACACGTGTTTCTGTCTGGCACGTGTACGTCAAAAATCAGCGTTTGTTATCGTCTGCCCACTTATTTTAAATACACATCACCGATTCAGAGTAAAAGAGTTTTTATTCGTGATTAATGGGAACAAATTTTTATTCTAATGTAGTCTAGCTTGTGTGGAGTTAATAATTCTAAATATATTCACACAGGAAAGAAAAATTGATGAAACTAAAGATCGATTTGGTACAATATATGGTTATATTCATTAACATATTCGTGACTTGTGTAAAGGGTTTTGAAGTCAGTTTTATTATATTTTTATAGAAAAATTCAACGTAACATTAAATATATATTTTTTTATAGTTCTTTACTTATATTTAATAAAACTTAGACTGACTGTATTTAAAAAATCAAATTCATAATTTAAATGATAGAGAACGAATATAATCCTTTCAAGTAATACAAGTAAAAATATTCAATATTATAAAATGTAACTATTATAAAATACACGCAGAAAAGTATTAATTGTATGTAAGTAATACGTTAGAACTGAAATTGCATTGTTTTAACTTGCTTTGATGCTGAAGATTTTATTAAATATATATTGAACATTATTTTAAGCATATTTAAAATTTGTTCATAAAACTTAGATCTTATTTCAAAAAATAGGGATAAAATTTTATTTTTATTTAATAAGATTAGTTTAAAATAACAACTCTTTTGTTGTTTCGATTATTTCTAATGATATTTGAATTTAAACGGAATTCCAAAATAGTCTTATAAAATCCATTAAAAAAGACTCTAATAAACAAGATTTTAACTTGCAAAATTTATTAAATCTTTATTTTCGTAAATAAATTAAAGTTACAAGCAATTCTGACGTTGCAATCATCACAATCACATGATTTTTGGTGAAACAGGTACACTAATCATACATTTTTTATCATCAATCAACATTTTTGTCACGAAATACGAGGCAGGACTCTAAAGTTTATATTTGATATTGTATTATTAATAACATAAATTAATTTTTACAGCATAAAATAAACATTTGTTAAAATCTATTAATAATCCTATTTTTTATCAAGTGAATTTTTAATTCATTTTTATAAATAAAATCTTATTAATATCATGTATTGATAAAGAATATTTTTATGAAATTATAATTTATTATAAATAGAAGATATACAACATTTTTAATCGTATTTCATGTGATAATAGTCAACTATTAAATATACGTACGATTATCATTATATTAATAATTGCGTATAATATTTTGGTTAGTCATTTATGTTGATATTAAATGCCTTGATTGAATTCACACGTGTTCTCCTTGCAATAACTTGTAATAATATGGAAAAAGTTAAATTGCTGGTTTTTGTAATACCGATATGTGTTCATAAAAAAATATTTTTACCGTTAAATTATTGTATTTTGACAAACGAAGTTTAATTAATAATCAATAATGCAAAATATATTCTACTGTACCATTCATGTCAATTAATCCTACCATGTGAACAAAATTGGTGTAACTCTTTCCTATATATAAATTAAACAAGCATAAACTTCGAAATAAATTAAAGTATTTTTATTCCTATTTCCAATTTCTTTCCGCATGTAAATTTTCTTACGAAATTGTTGCACTTTCACGTACACTAACATACAAATCTCAGCAAAAAACTGCAACTCGACGTGAGTCATAAAGAATTTTCATCGGAAAATGTAACCCGTATATCAAATGTCAGCCGTTTATAAATAAACGTTTATAGTCTTATTCACTTAATCAGCGTTTATTATCAATGCGCGAAAACAATAAAAGTGTTTTTTTTTTAAATCACCCATTCGCAATTAGTTTTGATTTATTGGAAAAGTCTCGTCGGGTACGTGAAAGTAAGTCGGGCCGGCTGAAAAGTGCAGATGTGACGTAGACCCTGCACCGGGAAAACATAATACCCCTACACATTGCGTTGCATTAGTCAGAAGAGAATCCTATTGTTATTGAACGTTAAATGTATTGGGTAATAATGACACTGCAATACAATACGCAATACATTAATACACTCGTAACAAATTAATTCAGCAGTTTGTTAACTCTTGTTTACGAATTTGCGATGATAAATGAAAGACGAGTATTTATAAAGAGTGTTGGTAAAATTTCGATCATTCTCCAGTTGAAAATGTGGCCGAACGCGGGGAGAAAAGTGAATGAATTTCGCGCTTTGTTATGTCGCAGCGAATAAACACCAACGATTAAAAAATATTTTGATTAATGTTGTATAAAAAGGAACGATAATGATTCGACGGCAAACAACTGAATAAAACATTCATCGCGAGTCGAAACGACGGGTTACATAAAATCGTAATTATAGTTTGATTGGCTCGCTTAAACGGAATGACACGTTGCTTTATGTGTTGGCATAATCTGTCTCTGTAATTGAATGGGCCTGCGATTAAAATTGTAAATTCGGAGACCAGCGCGATTGAGTCGGTAGGCGGAAGTGACGCCCTCAGGCACTCACCTTTGCACTAGGAACGACGATCTCCGAGATTCTAGAACGAAGAAAGCGCATCCCCGAAACCTTTCCCGAATTAAGTCGGCGGAACGAGGCGTATCGAGCGACGCGGTGACCCCGACGAAACCATTATAGCCTCGACTTCCGTCGATGTCGGAAAAACGACTAAAGAGAAACTTTAGTTTTACTGAATATGTCACGTTGTTAGAACTTCATACGCGGAAGTCCAAAATGGGATTTTTCTTCTGATTTAGGCGGTGGGAGGTTTTCAAACTGAGGGAGGTTCGTCAGTATTTTCGTAGACTTGGTCTTCAAATAAGCTTTGTACATTCAATGTATTTTTTTTTTTTTGTAATTTTATTTTCTTATCTTGAAAAGAGTTGTGTCATCTAAAGAAATACATTAATTTTGTAAATTGATTTATTGATGAGAATACAGAAATTTTGCAATATTTTTATTGCAATTTGTATACATATTGGTATAACGTTCAATGATTATCATTAAATGGATTTATTCTTATTAGAGATTTGTAATTCCTTCTTTTTTGTAACTGGTTTTCAAAATTTGTTACATTTAATTTTTAAGTTTTAAATTTAAGTCTAGGCAAAAATTTAAGAGTGCATAAACATACATATTTATCCAAAATTTAAATCTGATAACTCAGTATTTCATTATTATACGTTTATTAGGACAACGAATTAATTTATCTACTTCAATATTTGTATTATTATTGAATGGTAAAATCATAAAATATTGAAAGAGAGATACCAAAACATTGATAATAAAGAACAAATATTAAAACCTATACGAAGGTGTATAGAAGATTGAACATTTTTGAAATTCATTTAAACAGATTGCTTGTCTATCTAATTCAAATTTCTTTTCATTTAAACTATTTCGTGAACGTGTGTCGAGACCATTAATGGCTTCAATATTTCTAATTTGATCCAAGAACTTAATTATCGATAACATTTTTTAATATTTATTTCAACTTCATTTTGATAAAATCTACTATAAACATCGATTTTTAATCACGTTGCATTAAACTTTAATATCAAACAAAATACTTCATTTTGTTACTGAATTTAATAGACATTATTTTCATTAAATATTAACGCTACAAGCTATAATGAACTGTTTTTTAATAAAAAGGCAGACACCAGTGAAAATATTTATTACATATTACTTTAAAAATACTTTTGCTAAAAAAGATCTGAATGAAAACCAAAAATTATGTACTAATATACGTAAATATAGAAAGATATTAATGAATATTATAAATACTGTTTGCAATCATAATTTTTTTCTACTTTACGTAACAATCTAGTTGTTTAAAATTTAAAGATATAATTGGTTACGAAATTAACTAGATAGAAGATAAAATTAAATTATATAATTTCAGTCAAATGTACGTTGAATAAAGTTTTATTATAAACTATCGTAAAATATACTGTGAAATACTAACAAAAGGATTTAATAAAAAAATTTTTTGTATATGGTACAGTAACGTTTTGGCAAACTTTCGTTTAATTAATTTACTTTATACAGTGTTACACAAGGTTTTCTTGTGTTGTTCTGCCACCAGTTTACCATGAAGTTAACAACATGTTTTAACGAAACATTGTAATTTGAATTTATCATATATACTGTTTTAAATATTTATTATTTCATGCGTATTAAGCAAACACATATATGTATATCCCATGAGAAGATATAAAAGGTTTTAGTTATTATGGGCTATATATATATCCATATAATGCAATATTTAATATTTCAACAAAGTGTTATTACAACTAAAGAACTTTCGAAACATCGTAATAAAGTTGATACAACATGAAAATGTTGCTTAAAACTCCGTTATCATAATGTAAAAGTTATAATGTTTTTAAAACCACACTAACGTTGCAGTAAAGTTACAGTAACTATATAATAACGATTTTTGTAATGATATTAACTTTTCTGTTTCCTTAGGAATAAATATGTGTGTGAATATTATTTCGGAAAAAAGAATAATCATAAAACAAGCAAACAGCATTGTATAAAAAATATATGTAATTAATACAAAAATTACTTTTAATTTATAGCGCATGCTGGATGTAATTAAAAATTGGACACAAAAATATTTTTAAGGTATAAATAACAAAGAATATTTGTATAAAAATAAATAAATCCATTTTTGAAATATGAAGTATACCTTTAAAATTGAACTTTAAACATTTTATTCTCGTCACTACAATTTTCTCAATGAAACGTAACTTAAATACCGTATAAATGTTTATTAATAATTCTATACGAATTACACATAATAATATTAAAAGATTATGAAGTTTTAAAATTGCATTTCGTGAAAAAATAAATTCAATTCTAAAGGTGTAATTTAGATTTTACAAAATATTTTTTTTAATTCCAATTAAATTTATACTTAATTTATTTATAAATTATGTAAGTAATGAATATAATATGAACCCAAGATAGCTAGTTTTGCTGTTTTTTTTTTTTTTATTTTGAATTCATGTTTAAAGGATTATACCAGTTCAAGATAATATCAAGAATAATGGCAATTTATGTAAAAAAGATCTTTTTTATTTTTCATTATTTTCCATTTATATCTAATGTATACTGATAAATTATAAATAATTTTTGCATCAATGGTTTATATTTATTGTATAATGCTTTATTGAGTATACATTTTTTCTTGATATATTGTGTATATTTTATTAATATAAAAAGAACATAATTTATACATTCATTAGAATTGACAACAAATTTTATACATAGAGAATGCTGAGTTTTGTATTATACATAAAATATTACAATATGTATTAATATTACAATATAAAATATTACAAAAAATATTCAAAATTATATATATATATATTTCAAAATAAAATGTACTGAAATTAATGTACGTTTCTTTAAACAATATTTTGTTCTCTTTTAAAATAAAATTAAAAGGGATATTTGTGGTGTATAAAGTAAAGTTTACTGATGATTTCTAAATAATACAAACTATTTAATAAATATTTGTAAATGATACTTAAAATTTAAAGCTTTGTATGGGAATGAATCGAAAATGAATTTGACAATAATTGACATGATATAATATAAAGTGAGAACCATTAAACTGGGTACCAAAGACTTGTAGAAAAGTAATGTTTCATCTCAAAGAATTATTACTTATTTAATGTAATTTTGTTATATCGAAATAGACTGATATCGTCGTCGGTGTAATTTATTTTTGCAAGAAGCATTGGCATGCGTATGTTCAAGAAAATTACACCGTTTGGCAAATTAATATTATTTTTGAACACTTATTGTATTAAAAAATAACAAAACGATATTATGTTTACTTTTCTCAAATTTGATATGGAATTAATAACTGAAATTTAAACATAATGAATGAATGTTGAAATAAATATATGCCGTATTACTAAAATCTTATTTAGCGTGCAATGATATTGATTGTTTTCATAAATACACATCTAATGGGCAAAAAAATATTCGGCTCTTATATTATAATTACAAATATCTACCCACTATTACAAATATTGTGATCTACAGGTTTTTTCGTAAAGCTATTAGTCGTAAGCAATGTTTTAATATATTTGCAGTGGATAGTTTAGCATTCTGATCTTTAATTATACAATTCTGTTTCTCAGAGCAATATTCCTCCATAAGCGATAGAACTCAGGCCAACATCTCCATAAAGTAATCATCGACTAAAAGAAGGTTCGCACGATCATGAAGAAGATTTCAGGTCGATTATCCCGTTGTATTTTTTTATGAGCCGAGCGGCGTGCCGTCAGATTAATACTCCGGACTGCTCGAACGCGTCGAGTTGTCGCTTAACCATTGTTTTCGACGTAGCGGAATTGTCATGTTACAATTTCGATTCGTTAATAAATCTCTGCCATTATCCAGCCGACGGCCGTTCAGTCAATGCCAAAATTCGCACATACGTCCTCCTCGGTTGCACAAGACGACCGCCATTCGCATCGCAATC
>JABFOX010000418.1:0-17053 GCA_022817665.1 Axea sp. ZL-2020
GGGTTAAACATTTCTTAAATATTTATTTTGAATTTATTTTTTACATGTAGAATTATAATCTAACTAACATACAACTTATACCTTAATTTCGTTGTAGATTAATGCTAATATAATGCTAAATACGATAAATTACTCAAACGCAAATGTTTAATATTAATTAATTAAAATGATCTTTCATGTTGTATTTCGGTAACTACTTGTTACACTCGGCGCAAACAAAAGAGCCATTGTCTACGACCAAAAACTTCAAAACTTCGTCAAAATACAATGTAATGACTTTTTTAAATTCAAAGTTAAATCTTCAGCTGTAAAATTCTTACATTTGTTTTTCATTTCCACCAATATTTCTAGGTGGTCCCACATAAAAATCAAAGTTACTTTTTTCATAGAAAGATTTAGCGACTTTGCAAGCATCCACAACATTGAGAGGGAATTCTTCTGTTCACAAGGTATGTAGAGTATTTCATTCTTTTCAAAATAATAAAAAAGAAGTTGTGACATTTAATTTTGACAAAGTTGTGTGAGTCTGAAGCAAGATCTACATTTGAAAAGAAACAAAGTGTTTGAATGGTACACTTCATGCACTGTACATTTTGCTTACGCTCAGATCTCAACCTCATTGAATCCATTCGGACCTAACTGGTCGCACATGGGAAGACCTACGACGGATCTTCGACAACTGGGCGAAACGTTAGTTTGCTTCTGGAATGATATTCCGCAAGATACAACAAGCAATTACATGTAGCAATACAATTCATGTAATGTTATTAAAACTGAATACAACAACTTTTTTTGTTTTGCAGAGAATGAAATGCTCTACAAGACCTTGTAAACAGAAATTTTCTTAACGATGTTGATTTTCATGCAGCGCCAACCAGAAATATTTGCGGAAATGAAAAACAAATGTAAGAGTCTTAAAGCTGAAGGATCAATCTTGAATTCAGTCGTGAAGGTTCAATCTTGAAGTTATAACAGTTTGAAAATCGACAAATATTCATCGTAGTCATAGCGAATCTTTCGTTTTGCCAATGTATAATTAATAGCTCGTTGAATTAACTCGAATAATTTGTAAATTTTTTATTTTAATTTCTTTCCGGTAATTACATTTGTTAATGTGCTTATACGGGCGATGAACTGAGTTAAATTTGACAATGACAATTTGAAATTATTACAATAAGATTACAGTAAAGATAATTTTGTTGCAAATATTAATAAAACTCTGTATAAATATATATCAATATTGAAACAACGTCGTATTGAGTTTACATAAAGTTTTTATCTACTGTTGTGTTAATATCAGATGTACAAGGGGATGAAGCATCTGTATTATGTAACGCAATACAGTCAATATAATACCGTTTCGAACTAAGATACAGAAATTAAAAAATATTGCATTGTCTTTAATATTAACACTGTTTTAATTACAGTCATTCGTTAAGTTTCTGCACGTTTAATATTATTCGTTTATTTTCATGAAAAATAATGTTATCTTCAGGATTAGAATTCTTATTTTACAGGTTACAATTCGTATTCTATGTACGGTGCACTAATAATGTATTGATGTCGATTATTGCTGTATATTAATAACGTTGTAACATTAGTACAATAACGGTTAATGATTATCCCATCCACATCGTTAATTAGTTAAATCTTGACAAGACTGCCGTGGATCACCTTAACTCAGTGATATTGGTTTAACTTTGATATGACTGCAAAGTCTGCTCGTCGAATAAAGAAGCCTCTTTTCCATTCTCTCATTCTTAAATGGTATAAATTATAATTTTAATATTTAAAACAGGAAGATCTGGACGATCAATTTTTTAATTATAAAATTAAATTGAATATACATTGTTGATCGAAAGCAGAAAGTTGTGAAATTACTCAACAATTTTTCCGTTGTCATTTTACGTCTTACTTTTGTTACGATTTTATTCAAACGAAAACATTGTAAGCAAAAATATGCAATTTTATGATAGTTTAACTCTATCAAAAACCATTACATATAAAAATATACTAATACATGAAATCATTTTCGGAATCTGCCGATACATTAGATTCAACGTTGAGTATATCTTTATCAATAGGGCGATGGATCAAATACACCAAATATTTTACAAGATAATAATCAGGTGTTGTCCGAGTGTTGAGAGTTAGGTAGTTGCTGCGAGGGTACCATCCATTCGATTTTTATGAAAATTAAGGGTAACTGTTCGTTATTCCTACTGCCTATCAGTTTGTGATGTTGATTATTAACCTGAACAAAAATTTACAGTGATGTCTAACGGTTCTCAAGATAATCGTGATTTTCTCTTTGTTTGTTTTGATAGTTTTGAATTATACAAACCCGAGAATATTACAGAACTAAAAAAAAAAGAAATTGCCATTATCTCAAAAATTGTTAGAGACAATATTTTCAGATTCGTAATCAGTATTAAACATTGTTGATAAAAGGGGAGTAATAGTGAACGATTACCACATTAACCCTTTCGATCCAAGCACCGGATATATCCGGTATCTGTGTGATGATCTGTATACCAAGTGCCGGATGGATCCAGCATCCATGGACAGCCCGTATGCACAAGTGCCATCTATAATAAATAACAGATTATTCTATTTTATCGACGAATTGGATGAAACATTAAAAATAAATTTGGCGCATACCTTTAACACTTTTCACTCTGTATTTCAAAACAACCGTATGGACAAAAGAACTCTGACCAGAAGCATGCTATGTGCGTGTTTTTAATATATATATATATATATATATATATATATATATATATATAAAATAAGCCTCGTCAGCGAAAGTGCCACGGCAGAAAGAGCGTTCATACCGAAAGGGTTGAATCTGAAACTGTTAAAATATCTAACGCTACCCAGTATATCGAAATTTCGTTTGGCAATAAACAGATACTTTTGCTTGTTTCGCTCGAGTCTGGAAAATTTGCTAATACATGGTGGAATTTTTTCCGCAGGTGTCGTCTTCGAAAATTCGTTTCGAAGACGTTTATTGTTGAGTTAATAAAACGTTCGTATTGAAAATCCACAGGCTGTAATGTAAGAAGAAATCAAATCCGATAATCAATCGTGTAACATCAGAAACAACGAAATGTCATGTTAATTTACGATGTAACCCAAGATTTAACAACAGCATGATTGTTTTGTACGAGCAAATTTGTAAGCTGCTCTCGACAAATAGCGTGTGCGTCGATTGTGTGTATCTTTACACATGTAAGTTCGCTAAAAACCAACATCGACGTCGGTAAGATAACGTGTCTTCATACATTCGTCGATTGCGAATTTGTAATAGTTTCATTGGTTATGCCTACCGACTTTCTTACGCATTTTCCAACTCGTATGTACACAATATTGAACTGCAGCGAACAGGGAAAATTACAATATGTAAAAAAGAATAACACATCGAATGTCGCCAGTGGATGCAAAAGCCGGATTGTTCTATAAAAACAAATTACTCTGCGCACTGATCATACGCCACGTTGCTCTTCGTGACGCCGATCTGTAGTTGTTTGCATTGAATTAATTGGGCAAAAAAAAAAGAAACTTATAAATTCAGCACACAGTATGCGGCAGTTTTTGGCATTCGTACCGTAGAGATATCATGCATAGAGGAGATTAACCGTGTCGATTCGTGTGTAGCTACTAAGAAGGAACGATTTGACAGAAGCGGTTTGACACCGGTCTCCGCCTATGGAGAGATGTGCTTTCTCTTAAAGCCAGTTAGTTAAAGTTGCACTGCGCATGCGTCATCGATACGAAAAGATTCCAAATTCTCAACCTTTTCTTATCAGTGACCACGTACTTCCCGATTGTACGAAAGCCTATACCTTGCTTCCTCTATGCATAATATCTCTATGATTCATACCGAATCTTTTGAGATACCAGCAAACATTCGGTTCGTGTTGATGAGACCGAATTTATGCACGCGCAGTGGTACGTTTTCCTTTGAATGAGGGAAAATGATTTTAGCTCGACAATTTGTTGGTAGACATTAATTGGACATTTTACACCATACAGAACACCCCGAAATACTCGTAAATTGCAGTCGAAAAGTAACTTCCGAATTTTGTTTACTGTCCGTATGACTCCATCCAAGGTAATATCACTTTGATTGGGCAGAATGTCTTGCACACCTACGGGTAAACGCTCGATAGACAGAAATCATAGCAGCGCATTGTTTACATCTTTGCTGGCAAGATCATGTAGATAACGCAAGAATTGGGATACGATTAACCAGCTCTTCATCTTTGAGTAGTCTGCGAATTTTCTGTTCTCGTAATAAAGAAAAGCATGCGACAAGCTCAATTTGAAATGAAACATATTTTATAGCTTTTTTTGAGCTTTCTACGGGTGATGATTAGTAAAAGTTTTAGCTATCCCATAAATGCTATTTAACGTAACTACTGTAGCACAATTTCATCGATCATAATAGTTTTATTAAATATTTGATGCTAACCGGAAGCAAAAAACCATAAAAATAATTTCAATTAATTAAAAAGATAGTTGAAAAAAATTAAATTAGACATTGTCTTTAATTTCTTATACAGCAGTTACATAAATTCTTATTCAATATCATTATTTTGTTACATCACAATGTTAATACTTCTGAATATATGTTTTTGTGTTAAAGAAAATGAAATATTTTAAACATAAAGTACGCTGCTTGAAATATAATATGAAATAACAGTTTAAATTATTAAATTTTCATTAAAATTTTGCCTGCAGATCTACCGGATATGTCGCTTATGCTGCCGCCATTTATAGACAATAACCATTGTCTAACATACCATTTAACACCTAAAGGTAAAAGTGTCGCAGATAGAGTTGTAACGGTCCTAGGATATGCCTGTCCCGACATCACGTACAGTCCAACTTTGTATCCGATTACTTCAGTCCTTCTACATTTTTTAAATGGTTTGTATTTCCTGAATATGTTTGCTTTTTGCACAATAATTTATCGAAAATATATGTATCTACAACAACAAATTGTATGGTTCGTTATAAACTCATTTTTAGAATTCCTATGTTAATAGAAATTATACATATTATATATCTAGTCATTAAAAAAACAATCTTTAACTGAAATAGACAAATTTAAAATAAATGTAAAGTTTATAACGCTGAAAAAAACTGCGACTTATTTTTTAAGTTTTGCAAGAAACATTAACCCGTTGGACTAATTCTGATGGTGGATTAAAATAGATAGAAATATATATATCTGAATCAAAATGTTTAATATTTGTGTAATTTTATTATTTATTATATATAAAACTATGGATACGGTTGAGTTCGTGATGGTTTTGAATATTTATAAGGTCTTTTAGTTTACATTTTTAGAATAAACCGTCAAAATATACATAACAAAAATTATACAAATAATTAAACAAATTATTTATATATATATAATTATATAAATAAATAGTTATATAAAATTGCAATAATTCAGAAACATTTATGTATATTAATTAATGCATGAAATAAATTAAATCATTGTAAGCAAATTATACATAAATTCTTTTTAATTTTCTAGAGGAACAATGTTTCAACTGTATAGCAAGCTTAATTGCAGCTAAAGATAAAATGTTTATCACGCAAACGAAACTTGTGTATGAAGTTACATGGAAAACTATAGAACAAATTACAAAAAAACATGTTGTAAGTTTAAGAATTCTTTATTTTATGTAATTTATAAGTTTAAATTTAATTTTAATCAAATGTTTGCATTTTAGAAATCGGCAGCGGTTCATATAGCTAGACATTGTTCTGATACAAGGGTAGATAAGCTTTATTCTGAATGGATCTGGTGGATCCTTCAATTGTTACCGTTTCCACATCTAGTCAAAGTCATGGACTGCTTCCTGCATGAAGGAATTAAGGTATATAATGCTTCCTGCATTTGTATATAATTTATACAATCTATTTTACATAAATTTAAGTTGCAAAATTAAAATCTATGGAAAAAATTATTGAGCTGCAAATAAATAAATATAAACTGACTTATTGAAATAAAACTTACAGATAATTTTATATTAATGCATGTACATAAATTTGTTAGTTTGTCAAGAATGTACTGTTTTATTTATTATATATGCATGTTTGTATATGTATTTGTGTTCCAAATATTTCACAATTATTACAAACAAAAATAGGAAATATTTATATTGTTGTCAACCTATTTGAGAAGAAATATTTTTAAATTTACTTAATTAGATTAAAATATAATTTAAACTTCATTTTAATTTAGCGTCATGTATTTGTAATATAGACTAAAATTAAATTGGCATTGAAAGATGTCGAGTATGAATAGAAACGTTTTTAAAAATGTTTGTTTTTTGTTTAATTGATTACAACATTTTATTTACATATTAATTAAAATGATTTCTTTACTTATCTAGATACAATCTCGATATAATTTAAAAATAATTTGATTGATAGTTAGAATTGTAATCTGGATCTTTTAAATTTTCTGACAGTGCATGGCAACCATCTGAAACAAGACATGACTTAATTACCCGATATTACGAACATGCTGGCTTGTGCAAATTTAAAGTCAGTGTTTCGTTAAAAAATGTGTTGATAAAAATGTCAAAAATGTATTAGTGCACAAAAACAGGATTTTTGGCAGTCTCATATCGTATTTATATTTTAAAAATTACAGAACTTAAAATGAGTCAGAGTTTCAATTATATTATACAATAATGAAATTTGTAAGATTTGTTCAAAAATCATAAACGCTTATTGAAATGAAACTGTTAATATCACTACAACAAACATGACTTTTTAATATCTGAATTCGTAGAAACTTTTATCCATACATTAAGACATACATTTTTCTATCCATGTATGTATGTTATATGTGTATTCTAGTTGATAGTTTAGAAGATAAGAGTGTATAGATTTTGTTATTTAAAGAAACTTATAACTTTGAATTTCCTGCTCTACAAGGTATAATTAAACCATAACGGGAATTTTCTTATTATTCTATTTCTTATTTTCAAAATTATTTTATCTTGGTGGTACACATGTTCCTGGTGTATGTTAATTTTTGAGGCTGTTTTGAATGTTTATTTTATTGCTGATAGTCAAAAAGGTGATACGTGTTTTGGCGTGCTCGGTGATTTTTTACTTCCAAAAAACTTAAAATTTGCATTAGATTTTACTTGAACAAATTGACTGTGGCTTTTGGTGAAACTACTATGAGTAATACATCGGTTAATTAGCAGTACAAACAATCCAAAAATGACCGTGCAGATATTAAAGATAACCACCGCCCTGGATGCCCAAGCACATCAATAACTAACGACAACGCCGAACAAGTGAAAAAAATTATTCTGGAAAATCACCGAAATACTATGTATAGAGAGGTTTCTGATAATATCGATATATCATCTGGCTCATGCTAAGCTTTTTTTTTTCATGTTTCAAGCATGAAACATGTAGCGGCAAATTTCGTGTCGAAATTGTTACATTTCAACCAAAAACAACGTCGTGTAAAACATTGCTCAGGAATTGCTAAATGAAATCAACGATGATCTTAAACTTCTTAAAAAGGCTATAGCAGGTAGCAAATTATGATAATAGTATGACATCGAAACCAAAGTATAATGGTTCCACTGATAAGACAAAATCAGAATCGCTGAAAGATCTGAAAGAAACACCAAAAAATGAATTCCCAAAGTACTTCTGAGAGTGGAAAAAGCTCTGGAATAAGTGCATTATATCTCAGGGGAATTACATTAAAGGGGACAAAGTTGATGTTGATGAATAAGTAAAGATTCTTTAAGAAAACCAAAAATTCCTGTTCTATTTGTACAGTCAGATAAGTTAGCCACCGTGGACACACTTAATTTTATAACATACGATCGGTTTCGTTATTCTTTTAAGGATTTGAATATATTTCGAAAATTTAAAAGTTGCTCCCTATTATTTCTAATTGAAGTAGATATATTGGACTGATTTATTTAGATGAAGTAACATCGTTCATGATATTTTCAAAAAGTCGTTTGTGCTGTCACTTTGTGTAATCGTATTATAGAGCCATTCTTCATTGATGGGAATTGACATTTGAACAGTATGTAAATAGATTGAAAAATGACATATTCTTTGTAATATGAATTATTATGAGCATACATTAAGTAAATCTAATTTCACTAAAATGGAATATAAGTGAATTTAGCTGTAATTGTACTTAATTTATTGAACATTGTATTTCCTGAGAGACAATTTGCAGAAGACGCAGCATAGAGTTACTATCAAGGTTACCTCTCTTTATTTGTTCTATCAAAAATACTTAAAAAACGAAGTTTATAAAAGAACTCCAATTATATCAAACAGTTGAAGATAAGAATTTATATAATTTCAAATAGAATTACTTTGAAGATATATAGTGGTGGTAGAAGTATCCTATTAATCTCCATATTTTCATTTGGCACTGTGTAAAGGGAAGGCTATAAATTTCAGCACGAGAAAAATTAAGACTAGCGAGATTATCCAATGGTGACAGGTAATGGAACTTATCTAAAAAAAAAGCACCAAAAGGATGAAAGAGCAAGGGAACACACTTAAAAACTCTCGTTGACTGGACATTGAAAACTCAGTTGTACCAGTCGCTTCACGAACCTCGATTGTAATAAGTTGGCACTCGGCCAGCATATATTCGTAAGAAATTATTCTTGGCTCAGTAAAAGACTGATGGCGTAGGCCTCAAAGGTCACAACAGTGCTGTGTTTTAGCCTTAAAAAGGGCTGATGGTTTTTTTTGATGATCTTAAAAATAACCGGTGAGATTTAGGTCATATAGCTCTTAAAAGAACGGATTTTATATTTAATGTTTGTTGTGCTTTATTTTTGCTATTTATGATGAATTCTTTTTGGTATAATTGATATATCTGTTCTGGATAGTCGTCGAACAATACTATCAATCGTTGTTATCTTTTTCAATTTTGTCCAGGGGACTGATCTTGTTCTCAATCTTTGTGACGTGGAATTCTTGGGAAGCTGTGCGTGGACAAGTTTCCACACTCTGGAAGGATTTGTTTACAAGTTGATCATTCCTCGGTTTCAAGGCACTGATTAACGCCTTTTGGAAATGAATCGGTAGGCACCCTTTCTTCTTCAAATTCTCGTTCTCGGTCAATACCGTTCATTTGAGAGTTCTGAACTAACTACTTGAAAAATAGAGAAAGGGGAGTGGAAATATTCTCCACATTTGAAGGATCCAGTTTCTCATATGCTTCTATGTACAATTTCAAAAGTATCGGATGTGGTTTTCATTAATGTGGAAATAGCTCATGATGTTTTCTTTAACTCCATTCATTCTGAAATTTACGCAAACGTGGCATCCACAGTCTTTCTAAGAACGTCACGTAACTAAGTTATTTCGGACAAATTTTCTGTTGTATCGAAATGTGAAATTTGAGCAACGTGTGAATATGAGATTCCTTGTAAAACCAGATAAATCCGGTACAATATTTTCAATTTATTACACATAGTTTATGGTGCTCTGTGTTTATCTTGCACTCAGGTTTTTAAATAGTTCAACACATTTATTAAGAACGAATGAGAATATCATAAAAATTCAAAATATTGTAAGGAAAAATTGTCGCAATTGAGCATTCAAGCAATTGGTGATATATCCAAACTTGATAAGGAAATAGATTTTGCATGATGATTATGCTATGAAAAAACTGTATTCATGGGTTATTCTAAAACTCTGCACTCTTGAGCAAAGGAACACGAGAATAAATGTTTAGGCTGACCACCTTGAAAACACTGAAATTAATTACAGTTTCTTTGAGAATGTGATTAGATATGATGAAACTTGGATATCTTAATACGACCCCGAAAAAAAGCGCCAATCCATGCTTTGTCCAGTCTTTCTCTCTCTGCATAGAAAAAAGTACGCATGAGCAAATCAAAATTCAATACCATAATGATTGTTTTTTTGATATTCGGCAAATAATTCATGTTTATTGGACGTCACAAGTCAGATAGTTAACCAGGTCTTCTTTTAAATACTTCAAGGCTGCGTTAGAAACCCTCCATAAACGGATTACATGGAAAAGACCATTTTGAAAAAATCACAAAGGGCATTTGCAAAAATAACTCTGGAACCGATACTTATTGGATTTGGTATCCTGTGAAATTTTGTTCCCCAAAATCAAGTCTGTATTTAAAGAAGCTGATAAACAGTATCACTGAAGCGGACCTATAGCTTTACTTCCAATGATGGAAAATGCACAGAGAGTTGTGTCTGGACCAGGAACGAAACTATTTTGAAAAAGATAATATTTTCAATGTGTACATTTTTTCAATAAATATTTTAAATCCCCAGTCCAGTTATTTTACAGCCATAACTCATATATTTAAGAATAACTTTGTTGTAATTTAATAAAGTGTGCAAAATTTATTTATAATTCTTTTATAATAGGCTCCTTATGAGAAGGACGCAGTAGAACTCAGTCATTATCTAGTGGAGGCGAGAAGGCAATAATAAAATGCTAGAGTATTATAATAATAGAGTTTTTATAATTAATAATTACATTTATAATTAAATTTTAGTCCAACTGAATTTTAAACAGTTTACTCCTTAGATATGGATATTTTAATATTTTAAACATACATTTAACTTAATTCCAACTAATTCTATATTAAGGAGACCTTGCATCGTCAAAAAAAATATCAATTTTTTTGTGCATACTTTAAATCCTTGAAGTGTATAGAATGTCCCTTTAAAACGATTTAGTCGAAATCCACTTCCTTGTGTACCTTTTTTATGGTTTAATAAAATGAGGACGTACATAAAGGTTTTACTGCCATGTAATAAACAGAAAATACTAAAATTTCTAAACATTAATATTTAAAGCTCATTATTACATGATTGATTGACTTGATAACTTGTAATAAAAAACCTAAAAAGTGACGTTTATTGAGTTTTGTATTAGGAGTTGCGGCATATCACGGCAGCATAATGCTTCTTATTTTACAGCATTCCATAGTTATTTTCTGAAATTATATTATTGTTAATTATAGAAGGGTTTGCATTCTAAAATTATCATTGTAAAATCTCAAGTGTAACGGTATTTGTTTTTGCATCAGTAGTAATCAATCATCCACAAGAATTTAGCAAAAAACGTATTTATTTTCAAAAAACATTATTTTTCAGTCACGTTAGGATGCATTAAGTATTTTACATTTTTGTAGATTTGTTTAACAAATATCATTTCATGTATTCTTGTATTTTCAGACTGTTAAACTATTTTTCACAGTGTATGGTGTTATGAAACAGAATTATGCATTTTAATTCTAATATGGTACCTTTATGTTTGAGTTTATCACTTGTACGCATAAATGTTACGTCAATTTCATCATACGTCATTAAAAATATTGAGGGGGGGATATCAAAGTTGATATCAGTAGAAATCATTTTATGAACAAATTTCTTCCATTTGAATAACCGAATAGAAATGAGAGCAAGAGCTAAACGTTGTTTGACAATTTTTTCAAAAGTAACGATGTACGATGGGTGTTCAATAATTCCTTAGAAAAAGAATACAAACAAATTATTTTGATTAGATTTGTTTTTATTATTCATTTCAATTAGCCACGTGAGGGGTATAGTTGCAATATTAACCTCAGTCTAATGAAAGATAACATTTACTAAAATCAAACCTTTTTTTAATGCTTCATTTTCCATTTCATTCTTCAAAGCGTCATTCCTTGAATTTTTCAAAAACTTGTTGAACGCTTCATGGAGCTTTATTTTACTCTAATTCAAAAATATGATACAAGTTTGATTTTGTAATATGTTACAGCAAATTAAACTAATAAATTAGCTTCGGCACTTATGCATTCCAGAATATTAGAGTTTTTTTATAATTTTGTAAACCTCATTACCGTCAAAAATGTTAATTAATTTTTTCCAAGATACTGCGAAATTTATATTTGTACCAAATTTGTGATAACTACATCAACACACAATCCATAACATGTTTTCCGATCAATAAATTTGTTTTTAATTTAATATAATTCAATTTAATAAAATAATATAATTCATTACAAAATACAGCATTTGCGAACAAGGAAATGATTGTTAATATTATATTTATTTTAAATTTCAGGTTTTCTACAGGGTAGCTATGGCTATTATATTACTTTTTTACAAGCATTCATCGTCGCAAAGTTCCGAATGGATGCATGAGATTAATAAAAATGGCATTGACGTAGCTCTTACGAAATTTTGTAAAGAAATACCGGTAATATATAAATTTAAAACTATATAAATTATTATTTCAACATTTGACATAATGATAATTACAAAGCATTTATTCATCAGATATTTACATGATTAGCGGACACGATTTAAACAATATTATTTTTTCAATATATGATATTCATTTTAAACATAGGCTGTTTATTGTATCAAGTTAAATATTTTTCTGTAATTGTTAGGATATACCTATATAGCCAGTATATACACCTGTATAATCAGTGATCAGTGATGTAACATTGGCTAACAAGGAAAAAAGAGAGATCGTTGTTCGTAAAAAAGATTGAACCAAAAGCATTCAAGAGTGGTGGCATTTGGGATAATTTAAAATGAATAATAAAATTAGAACTCGAATACAAATTGAAATAAAAAGAAAACAAAGCGAATTTGATCATGAAAACAACAAAGAAATAATTGCTATTAAATAAAAATCAATTTTATCTTATTTCTTTCATATATTTAAAACTACGATCTTGGTGTTATGTTTATTGGAAATACCGTTTTTCAATTCCTGTAAAATAGACCGGCATTGAGCACAGTTCAACGCTTCTAACTTACAATTAAAAGTACTGTACACAAGAAATGAGCGCTGACAATCCAGTGTTACAGGCATTTAAGTCTGGCGTATAAGTCAAACAGATAAAAAAAGGAACGTTATACATAAAACAACCAGTAACTCAGTATATTTCTAATGATGCAGGGTCTGTTGAAACAGTGGCAGATGTCCATGAATAGTCCGACATGGTTTCTGTTAAGCAAAGGACGATTGTACAGAAAGATATTTTTAAATAATGGCCATTTATTGAACCACAGAAAGTTTCTCCAAAGCTTACTTTTTCTTCGAAATACAAAGGACGAAGAGTTTATAAGTATTTTGTTAAAAAAACATGCATATCTCTCTAGCACTGACATCATATAATGAGGTTTGAGGCCACATTTTATGAAAAGAAAAAAAATATCTGTCCTTTCGTAGCAAGTTTTATGGTGGATGGTATCAGCGTTTAAGAAAGGGAAGTTATTGAAAGTGAACTTCTTCAAAACTTTCCTATCAATAAGAATCATAATTTATGTTTGCCTTCCAACACAACAAAATAGGTAAAAGCAAAATAAGTTATTGTCTGTCTCAAATGTGCAATATCCTTCTGATTTGAAATAAGAATTCAATATTTTCTTAATTTAATGAACAAAGAAATGTACTGAAAAAAAAATATATGAGCGGAATTTTAAAATTCTAGTTTGTTATAATAAATAAATAAATAAATGAATGAATAAAGAGTATCTTAGTTGCATGTTAATTACTTAGGCACCTGCAGCAGCTTGGCATCATTTCAAATTCAATAGCAGTGTATGCTGTTACACTACTATAACGGTTAGCACTGGATAAATGACCCTCAGTTTCCTATATCTGTTGCAAAATTGACATTGAGGCACATGCTAAAATGAGTAGAATACACACAAAACTGTATGTATGCCTAATGATATAGTCCTTAATACACACAGTAACTGAATGTATGCCTAATGATATAGTCTGTTGAACAAGTGGCGACTGTCCACGAATAGTCCGACATGGTATATGTTAAACAAAGGACGATTGTACTGCAAGACATTTTCAAATGACCATTATTGAACTAAAGATAATGAAAAATGGACGCGTGAAACATTGGCAATAAACGAATAAATATTTCTTTTATTTTGTTCCCATGTTAACCCTGGAGTTTATATATTTTATGGGTATATATATTTGTTTCAACTATTGATAATGTGATAAATTACGAAGTTCGATTGTCAATATTCGATAAAAATAACTTATTTTTATGAAACAGAATTATACGAGAATTAATTCATCGGAGTGATACCGTTAACAAGTTTAATTGAATAATTAAGTCAGTTAACCATTCTAGTAAATAATTAGCCCGAATAGTAAATAGATTATATACCGAAAATATCAAATTTACTAATAACTCCAACTGTAAAGAATAAGAACGCAAAAGTCCGTGTACATAATATATCACATGTATCATTAAGTATAACAACGTGTTGTAGGAGACCCTCCTGAGTATCATACTAGACTGGAAGATCCTCGCAAATGGCACAAAATTCTTTCTGAACAAGTCAGCTATTTGAAGAAGACCCTTCTTTACATAAATGCAAAGTAAAAATAATTCCTATCATTACATCAATATAGTATAAGAAAATCTCTTAAAGAAGTAAAATCAGCCAGTTATTCAATTCAAAACGACTTCTTACTCATATTGACATAAAAAAATATAATACAGGTAAATAAAGAACATCTTTATACCATTTTTGTAACTGAAAAAGAAAGAAAATTAGACAAAAGTAAATAACATAAAAAAATCATTTAACTCAAAATAAATATGTATAGAAAAATTTAATTATTAATAACGATGTTATGTCATAACAGTACTTTATGTAATCAGACTGAATAACAAGATCCTTCCGTATGCCGGAAAAAATACCCTCTCATGTCAGAATCTTACTAAGAATAAAATTCAATAGTTTTTGAGGAAGTACGTATGCCACGAATAACGAGTAGTACTTGAATTAGGTTCTTAAGCGTAAAAGGGGTCACCACTCGATAAAAGCAATGTAAAGTTCGCAAATTTGACCACAGATAAACGATTTTTAATAAATAAAAATTAATATATTTAATAACTTTAATACGTTAGTTTAAAATTGCTATAAGGAAATAAAACAAATAACTTTTATACAGTCATGAACGTTTCGGAAAGATTTTTTACAACATTTGTAGAATATGCCGTAATTTGTAGATATTTTATGAGATAAATATGATACTTGCGAAAATATTTGATAATTTTTTGTTCGATTTGTTTGGCCCTTATAAACTCCTTCAAGAAGTTAACATGATTTTCTTTAATATTTGTTACTATTTTTAGAAGGATTATAATGATTAAAGAAACCTTCAACATTTCAGAATATTTCTAAAACAATTATATTTATTTCGTAAATTTCCTCAAATTTATGAAATGATTAAGTAACAAGTTTAGTAGTATTT
This sequence comes from Axea sp. ZL-2020, assembly GCA_022817665.1. Taxonomy (NCBI): domain Eukaryota; kingdom Metazoa; phylum Arthropoda; class Insecta; order Hymenoptera; family Scelionidae; genus Axea; species Axea sp. ZL-2020. Next base: position 15,320 of record JABFOX010000418.1, read on the forward strand.
ATACATTTTCTGAATACTCATTTAACAGCTAAATCAAATTCAAAAACGTCGGGAACTGACAAATTATGATATTTGTCGGAAATATTGTAATATTTGCTAAGTAATTTTAGGTAATTTTTACGAATATTATTTGGTTCTCAAAATATTAAATTCGTCATAATACACATACGATATTCATGTATTCAGTAAATTTCTTAGTACCAAAACACATTCTGTATCAAAGAATAACGTATTATTTTGTATAAAAAATATAATTTTCTTTTTTGCCCACGGAGAATTTAACGTTACAGTATAAAATGTAGCGTTTTGTTTAACTTTTAAAAGTGTAATGATGATCATGAGTTACATGTTTTCAATGTATTTTGATTTTTTATATGATTTCACTAGTCGATTATAGTTACTCTGAACTTCCAAGGAACGCTTTTTACGAAATTTGAGGAATTTATAAAATTAACATTAAACCTAATCGAAGAAGTTCTTAAATACACTGTAAAAAAGTGTAAAAATCCATATGTTGTATAATACAGTTTCTACAAAACATAATATATATATACATAGTATATATACATAGGCAATGTAAATTTATACTCAAATCAACGACAATTTAAGATTACGTTTGGTTAATATAAAAATCAAAACTAATTAATTTAAGCATTATATATATATGACTAATCAAACAAGTATGTAACAGTTTTATTTACTTTCTATCGCTGTAAAGTTGTTCGTTCGGTGTAAAAAATAAAAAAGTACATGTTAAAATACACTTGAAGTTTAAAAATACATTACTTTTATGAAAAAAAAATGTAATATTACATTTAATGTCTAACATCAAGTTATACACAATGTAAAAATGTATTTTGACTGTTATTACATAATAAATGAATTTTTCCTTTAAATGTTAGGTAATTTAAATAATACATTATAAACAAAATAAGAACATATAATTTTGCATTGTTTTACAGTGTATGGAAATTCAGTTCTTGAAAGTTTACTTCTCTAATTTTAATAATTGATGAATGGTCGATTCGCACATTTAATATGTGTACAGTCTTATTCAATCAATCGTTTTAAAATGTTCAAACGGAAATATTTATTTATAAAGTACCTTAAAATTTTTATTAATAAAGTTATACAACTTATAAATAAGAAGTTTATTTGTAACTTTTGGATGCAAATTTAATTAAAAACTGATATGTCGTTTACTTATATAACTAACATGAGCAGAAAAATATTTTTCGGCTAGATTATTGAGACATGATTGCTTCTACTAAAGCTACATCGAAAGAATGTCCTGAAAATGCACGCAAGAAGTAATTTTGATAAAAAACAGGCTTATAATTAAAATTTTTAATTTTCTTATTAATTCATAAAGTACACAGTATAGGGATAGGAGGTATAAATTTTAGATTTCAAAAAGCTCTAAAGAAAAAACAACACGTTAACAACGTTAAGTCACATAATCCGGGCGTTCAATTTTGATCCCCAACACGGGAAATTACACGACTTGGCAATGACTCGTGAAGTAATTGAATTGTTTTTTGAATTGCAGGGCTTGTGGTAGCATCTTGTTCACATCCATAACTTGTAATTTAGGCACACAAAATTGAATGATCATGTCAGGACACCGATTATCATTCACTGTTATTGCCTGACTAGTCACAATTTCAATGAAGAATGGTCCGATGATGCCTTCAGCTAAAATCCACACCAAACGTTCTGGATGTATTTGTTTCT
>JABFOX010000419.1:0-17022 GCA_022817665.1 Axea sp. ZL-2020
AGACAATATTTCACAAAAAATATAAAATCTATTTTTTTATTTTGTTATTGTTTTGTTTTTTTTTTAAAAATTGTGTTATTTTAAATAAAAAAAAAAAATTTTTTTTATTTTTCAGTTTTGAAAAAAAAAAAAAAAAAAAAAAAAAAAAAACACACACACACACACCTAAAAGTACTTTATGAAGAAAAGCAAAAATAAAAAATGTGTAATGCAACATTATTTAGTTAATTTTTTATGAACGCTACATTTGTTGTTTAAATTGCATGAGATAAATTTGATTTCTGAAATTTATTTTATATAAGATTATCTAAAAATAATATTGAAATAAAGTATTATGAAATGTTTTAAATATCATGATTAATTAAATACATGCAATATGAGATAAAACGGAATAAACTCAATTCTAATTGCAAGAATTATCCACTGATTTCATTAATTAAGAAGAAAAAAATATCTTCTTTTAAAAATATATGCCTCATTGACGTTATCAATGATGATAGTTTAAATGGCAGATAACATCGCTTTCAATATTGTTTATATTATCATAGTCTGGAACAAGAAACGTGCATGTATGAAATTATACACAAATCGAAATATTTTTAATAGTTACGTATTTGCATAAAATTCAGTTAATACAATCTGAATGATAATGAGTAATTTAAAATAGGGTTTTAATTTTTAGAAGTTTAGAAAATCGCAAATGATTCTTCTTCTGTACCCAATACTTTTTTGAAATAGTTATTGAAATAATTTTTGCTTATTTTTATTTTTCTCTAAGTGCCTGTTTAGAGTAACAATTAGTAATGTTAGTTTAATTTTTTAATTTTAATCTGTATCATTCAATCCTTCAACCGACCATATTTCTATATAAAAATTATAAAAGAAAATCTTCTGTTACAATTATATCTAGTTTTTTATTAATTATATCTATGACATGTGTTTTTATGCTGTTCATATAAAAATATGTAAGTAAAAAAATCAAGACTAGTATTTTTTTATTTTACAGCATTCTCATGAATTACCTTATATTTCTATATAATATTGTATTTATAGTGAATAAATTTAACTTAATTTAATCGTAACAATAATATTTATTACAATGGAAATTAAATAACATAATGTAAAGTGGTACTTTAAATATTTAAAGTCGAATCAGTTTTTGGAAATTTCATTTCTACAAATTCTCTTGAATGTAATACACTTGTAAAATTATTTAATGAGAAAAGTTAGTTATTATGATCAAATTCATTTAAATGTCACAGCACAAATATAAGTTATAGTATGGATTATAGTGTATTTAAATCGTACGCTGGTTAAAAGTATATTTGTTATCTTTCTGCAGTGACGCCATTTAGGATCCAAATCCCATTAGTATACTATTCTCTGCGGAATTATCCACTCGAGCAATATAACACCAATATCAATTTCGTTTTATTGAACTGAAAAATACGTTTGATGTTCTCAAAGTCTGACCGAATCTTCTTCAAATAATTCAAATGCGTTTCGGGAAATTCATTGTGCAATTTTGTAAACGATTGCATCAAATGTTTTGCCAATATTTTGATAGATCACGTGAAAAAAAGTCAAGTCAGTTATATTTATTGTTTAATTCAGCATATTATAAACTGATTTATAATTTGCAATTTCATTTATTATGATTCAATTGAATTATTCACTGATATTTTCGGTTCGAGAAATATTTCCCCCAGGATACAAATGATATATAAATGTACGTTCGTTCAGTGGATCATGCAACAAAAAAGTTCAAATACGCGCTCTAATTACGTCGCATCCCGTTGAAATGGGCGAATATGTCTCAGTGTAGTTAATGACATGACGTTGCAAGAACACACAGATCTCTCATGACAACACACACGACAAAATTAGCCATCCAACATGGCGTGATTAATTGACACCATATAGGTAAAGGACGATATAAACCAATTATTCTTTGATAACCTGAATAATTTCATTATTTATAAATTATACCCTCTTTTATTATGATATAAAATTCAAATGAATTTATTTTCCCGTGTTTTCACTATTTTTTCATATTCAATTAATTATTAGTACGTAATTTCATACAAACATATAGTAGTATATTGAACAAAATTAATTATTTTCAATGAAAATGACAAAAATCTATCAATTTCATGATTTTTCTTTTAAGTAATTTGTAGATTGAACTTGATCTCTTACTCGGAAAGAAATTCTCGGGGTAAAGAAGGACGAAAGTAGTGGAGAATTTGGGACATTACACAATAATGAAATACATGAATTATACGAATCATCTAGCATAATAAGAGTAGTAAAATTGCGAAAAATGCAATGGGTGGGACATATAGTACGAATAGGAAAAGAAAACCGCATACACGGTACATGAAGGTAAACCGAGTAGTATGAGACACCGTGGACAGCGCTATACCGGGAGCGTTTTTGTATGACGAGGCAATAAATTTTTGATTTCCAAACGCCACTTAATAAATGTAAAAAGAAACTCACGTACAAATTCCAAGGATACCTTATAACATTGCAGGTTCAGTCTTAATGTTATTATTAAAAATTAAGTTATATTTATGTAAACTATTTTTTTCAATTTGTAATAGTCAAAAATTAATTACGTAAAATAAAGTTTAGTTTATAAAACTTAATTTTCTTCCAGTGAAGTATGAAGTATGAAGAAATATTTCAGAAACTCCAAATTTAATTAATTTTCGTTGATCGATGTAAATGTTAAATTTTTAATGAAAAAAGTTAACAATGCAGTTACCTATGATATCATATATTAAGAAGCAGAGACATATTTTAATTTTATGGCAATAAATTGCTTTCTTGATAAGTTTATTTGAAGCATATTTTTCATACAATCTATATTTTAAATTATTTTTCGGTGAAAGAATTAAGATCAATTACTTAGATATAACACGGATATTAAAGGAATCAACCATTATCTACAAAATTTTGTAAGTTCGATTAATTATTTGTAAAAGTTACATACATATAAACATTTAGTAGAAGTCTGTAAAATTAAAATCCTAACAAGTTTTACAGAAACATTTACAAACATTGTTTTATACAAATAGTTCGTATACTATAAAAATAAGGAATAAATACATGTGGTTGATCAGTAGCTTAACTCAAGGAATCTATTCAATTATAATAGTAAATTTAAATTCACAAACTAAAAAAGGCCTTGTTTAAACTGAATTCAATAAATTTATAACGGAAAATAAATTTATGTTATTACTTTTCTACAATAATATGATGAAGTTAAAAAATAAATTCTAATTGTAAAATGTATTTTATTAGAAAATAATACATAAAATCATATTGTAACAGAAACATAAATTATAAGTTGAAAGCAATTGAGAAATGTCAATAAAATTGTGTCAATAAAATTTATTAAATGTGAAATATAATAAATATAAGTAAAATCTTAATAATTTAGAAAATTTTTAATGTTTTATATATCATATTAATACATTGTGTCACTTCAATTTTTTTATTATTACAATATTAAAAATGTCTCATTTTACACAAATTTAAAATTAATATTTTGTGTAGTTACTGAATCATCGTGTATGAACACAAAAACCAATCTTCAGTTAATTTTTAAGAAATGTTTTTCGTCTTATATAATGTTTTGAACAAATAAACATATTTTCATATCTCAGAATATTGCTTAACATATGGTTAAACGTTCTATCATTAAAATGTAGTGTAATTTGATAGTAAATATTAATTCTATACTTAAACCTTTTTTTTTGTACTTTATTATATTAAAAAAGATGTGTAATAATAACCTCCCATATATTTTATATTAAAAAATATATAAATTGTAAAATGATAATGAATTTCAGTTTCTAATAGCAATTATCAAAATGTTTTACGTTTTTCCGAAATCTTTGTAAATATTATTCTGCATTAGTTCATTCTTTAAGTTCAATTTCATGTGTTTTCAAAAATGTTTTGCGTTTAAAATACTACGAATTCCATAAAAACATTTTAGAATGAAAAAGTATTTCAATCTAATCGAGTAATAATATTTGGTTATATAAAAATTGTTTTAATCTTTTGTTTTTTAATAAAAAAGGAACTAATTATTATTACTATTGCTATTATTATTTATATTTTATACGAAGAATTCTTATAAAAAATCAAATTATATTTTTTCGGCGTATTAACCCTGTGTTATTTTTATGATTTCATAGTTATATTGTGAAGCAACAATGTCATGAATGTTGATTTAATAAAGAAACTTAAATCATTGCGTTGACAAGACAAGTTTTATTAGTATAACAGATATTTTGTATAACTATCGTTCGTTGAGCTCTTGCACTATTAATTATTGTAAGAGACGCGTTCTCATAATTAAGATGTCACGCTGTACGAATGCCTTTACGCGCGCCTAAAATGAAACACTTTCGTGAGAAGACTTTCGTGTATGTTAGATTCATAAGATTCTCGATGAAAACACCGCCGATGGCTCTTACCTAAAGCTGCTGTAAGACTGGATTTACGAGACAACGAGCTTAGAATGCCGAGTGCTGGCAACCACAGACACGACATGTTACCGTGTATCGTACATTATACAGTATAGTAAATAAACACATTTTTCGTTTTCTCGAGCGCGCTTTGCTGTTTATGGAAATGTGAGTTTTGTATCTTCAATAACTTTTTCACCAGATTACGGATTAATAGTTTTGATTGTGATATACTCGTTCTGTCAATGGAAGTTAACTTTTTAAAAATGTTTTTTGAAACACTCTGAAACTTCATTTATTTATATACATTTACATATTTCTTGCATCAGGATGATTTTATTTTAAAAAATGAAATAGCTATTCTATGCAAATAGAATTACTTGATTAAAAATGTAGTCTAAAAATTAATATTATTAAAATGATATTTTCTACTTTTAAGTTATACAAGTTGGCTCGAATCACCGGAAATGTTAATACCCATGTAATAAAACATCATTCATTCCATTAAGAATGTAATTCTACGTTACATATTCTAATCTGGTGTGTTGTTATTCGTTTTAAAGTTCTTCAAAATGCAATAACATGAACTGAATTTTGAAGGAAAATGTATTTACTTAAATTTAAAGTTTAAAAAGATGAGTATTTTATATAATATTTTGACGAAGTTTAATTACTAAATTTGCACGATAATTCACCCACAAATAATTATGACTGATTTGCGTTTTAATAATAGTATGGTTTTACAAGTGCGTATTAAAAACTGCATTTCTCGTTGTATAAATAAAGCATAATTTGTATTTGTTCTTTCTTTGTAAACACAATACATTTTCGTTTGATTTGCCGATTCTTAAAATGTAAATATTGGATTTGTATAAAATACATGATTTGAAATACATGTAACTTAATAATAATTTCGAGGATATTTTTTCTTACATAGACGTATATGTGATCGAACTTAAAATGATGTTTTATGAAAAAAACCTAATAAATAGTTACAAATCATCTTGTTCAAATAATTCGTTACCGCTGAAAAATAAAAATATGGTATGAAAAGTTAAATGTTCCCTATATTCTTGAGCGTTTTCAGTAACAGTTGTGACCGCAAGTAAATTATGCGGTCAGCTAAAGCAAATGCCGGAAGCATAATCAACAGCAAGTGGTGAAGCGGGATTCTCGCCAGACCATATTCACATAAAGCAATCACTAGAAACGAGTAGTAAAAGCTAATTTATATCAGACCCCTATAGATAGAATTTATTGATATTAGAAGATTCAAACGACTCATCAGCATTATTGATACAATATGAAATGTTCTTTGTTTTATAGGTCTTTTCATAACTGCTACTTAATATAATAGTGATAAATAATTACAATTCATTTATCACATGTTTGAAAAAATATTTCACAATTTCAATTGCTTCGTTAATTTGAATTATAAGTTCGATTTTTAGTAGTATATAATTTTAGTGTAACGATGATTACCACATGTATAAAATAAAATAAAATATTATTATTTTCGATATTTTTGATTAGTTTTGTAATCGATAGAAAGCAATTTCTTTCTCATCACACCAAGGCACAGTCACTGATGTAACAGTGTATTTGGTTGGCTATTATCGTTTTTCTTTGTGCCATATTTTTTTCATTGTGTTCATCGTATGTACTTTATGAATTATGATCGAAACTCACGAAGTAATTTTGGACGGATAAGCTAGCAACGAAATGGATGAAAAGAAATCTCGGTTTCATGTAACGGTATATGCTTGCATCAAGGAGCGCGTTTTTCGATACAATCATTAAGGTAAAATACTTATCTTAGAATTTATTTTACAGGGTTTTATATATTTATGTACAACAAAATAAATCACGAAATGCCGATTATATCATAACATGTAAATGAAATAAAATTATATAAAAGCATTCTATAACGAGTTTTAAATCATTTTCATCAAAAATATAAATGAAAAAAGGTATTTAATATAGATAAAATTCATCGTACAATTTTGTTTATAAAAAACTTCATATAAATTAGTTTTATATAAATTAATAAGAAAATGGATATTTATAAACAAATTGTATTATTCTTAGGTATTAGTTTATTTTATTATCGTTAAATGAAATTAACCTAGGTCTTTGATGCTAATTTGAAATGATACAAAAATATAAGGCATAAATTTATATTCGGTTTTTAAAAAGTTCCTCCGCATTCCTACTGAATATAAGGGCATGTAAATAGTCGGTTTAACTGCACTTATAAATGTTACTCACATAACAAAATACATATAAATAACCTTTGATATATCAAAAGTATGTTTATCTATGAACAAATCGTAGTAATAACTGTATTTAAATAATACTTGAAATGAATTTTGTTAGAGGTATTTTTATAATAAAAACTACAGTGTGTATTACATTTTGTGATTATAAATATAAATTGATGTAAATTAATTTTAACGTTTTAACAATTATTGCTTCTATATAATTTCATTAAATAATTGAATTTTTTTATTCGATACACAAATAGAAATTATTTTACAAATTTACAATTTTTAACTATGGAAGAGGTTTAACGTATTGCAATTGTTATTGTATGATTTTTAACATATTGCATAAAATACATAAGAGAGAAAAAATATTTGAATTATTATTTTTAAGTAAAATATAAAATACAGGCATTTATGTTCTTTCTAAAAGAATGGAACAAATCTTATAAAATTATTATGGCTATTATAAATGTATTCTTTAGGTATGTTTAATGTTTTTACTTTACAAGATCATTATGACTTTGATGTCATGTTCTTATATTTTTATGGATTATATAATTTTTAACTTTTACTTCTTCCCAATTACTAATATATCCTCAATTAATAATATAAAAGTATAAAAAAAAAATTAAAATTAAGTTATTTAATTTCTATAAAGACGTATTTCTAATTTGAAAAGCATTAGAGTGACTTCAGCACTGTATCGATATTCACATTAAGAAGATATGTATTATAACTGATATATGCACAATAATAATACAAATTAATAATAAAAGGGATTATTTAATAATTAATAAATTATTATAGTAGATAAATTCCTTGATTTGTGAAACATTTGTCCTGTACAATTATTTTATAATCTCGAAAAATGTGTGTACATTTGTAAGCGAACCTACAAACAATTGTAGGTTTATCTACAAGCAAGTTTCCAAAAAGGAAGGGCCTGTTCTTTGAGCGAGTGAGTTTTTGTATGAACATTTTCCCTCCTGGTTACCCGCTACCCTTTGTACTCCTCTACTTTGACATGCCTGTTGTACTTTTGTCGAATCATTGATGCTATTATTTTGCTCTTCAATTTTCTTTTTTTATATTACTTACTAAATTTTGTCATTTTCCATTTCACTTTGTAATTTACGGTTGCTTCGTCAATTGAAAATATTGTAGTTTTTGAATACATATTCTTATTTCAACAATAACTTATTGACAAAGTATTGTTTAATTATTATTACAATTATATAGTGCAAAATAATATATTTATATTAAATCATAGTTGAATAATTTATAATAAACACAATAAATAATTATTGAGTAAAAATAAATTATTCATTAATTAATATATTCGCGTAACATTTTTTTTTTTCAAAATTAGTTAGAAATAAATAGAAATTAGTTATAAAATTAATATTATATAAATAGTTTTGTATTTTTACGGTAGTTTTAGTTGAAAATTGAACTATTTTAATTAAACTTATTATTATTAAATTATATTAGTTAAAAACAGTTTGCAAATGAACTTCATTAAATTGAATAGCACGTTTATCTAATATTCAAGTTAAATTAATTGTACTTTGTTCTTATTCCATGCAATTATAAAGAAAAGTTCATACAGTTTTAAGTAATGGCAATTGTATTTTCTAGACGTCGTTATGAACCCAATTATACTACGAATGATTTCGCGTGTGGAAGTTTGACTATTACCGAGAGGACACAATTTCTTTATGCGTATTTTCTGTTGACAGTTATTATGATAATATAAAAAGGGTCTCCTTATAGCAACACTAAGTCTTTTACTTAAAGCGCTCTCATTAATGTTGAGAGTTTCAATAACACGCTTTCTTCGTGTTATTTCAATTTTTCGTTTCTTTCCTTGTCTATGATTTACATGAAAGCAGATTTTTAGATTTTGTCTTGTGTAATTATATCTCTTGAAACACAACTATCTCAATTTCGTTGGTCCTTCATACTCATTCTTTATTAATTCACGACAATAATAGTTTTCTGTCATCGGACAATTAAAAGCAAACACTAATTTCAGCATTATTTGTTTAATATAATTAAGCATTAATAACATTTTAATAGAGTTTAAGACGTTTTGCATATTATTAAGGTAATTGCAAATGCACTCAAGCAACAAAAAGTTAACAGTACATGAATTAATAAATGCACATTTTATAGCATTTCTTTTTCGACACACCCTTCGACATGGAGCATAGTTAACACATAGAATTCATATCCATTAAACTAACGATTTGAAATTGAAACAAAATACATGTGAAATCAATTTGATTTCGATTAGCGACGTCTACTACAATGACAAGCGGAACGCGACAATTTCTTAATTCACAATTTGTCGGAAACGTGAATAAAATTCAATAGCATTAACGAATCTCTGGACTCTTTTGCAGTTGCACTATTGCGAAACAAATTGTAACCCTTGATGATTAATTCATGGACTTGGTTCAACCTTCTTCGACCATTTATTTCGTCGCGATTTATTTACGAAGATCAAGCCTTATCGCGTGATGTTAATTAAAAAACTTTCTTAATAAAAATGCGCAGCGTCGTCAACGTGCACTGCATTTTAGAATGACCTCGTAACTTTTGTCTGCATTCTTTTATTATTATCCGCGCTTCTGTTTCAGCTCAAAACACAATTGCACTGTACAGTGTAGTGTGTTTTGTTCCCAAAATTTAATGTGTCGACGTTGAGCGATTCCTATTGTTACAAACAATCAAAGTCAACGAAGTTTGTAAGGAACTCGTACAAGTAGCTTGAGAGGAACTTGTAAAACACGAAGAAAACTTACGAAACATGAATCTTTCGTGAAACTAACTTTCCATGTTTTATAAGTAATAATACTCATTAACTTTCCATTTTGGATTGTTAATTATTTTGCGTTGGTTTACAAGAAAACAATTGTAAATGAACCATCAAATTATTCTATGCTTAAGGGCAAATACATTGTCTGAAAACCATTATATTTTTATTAATTATTCATTCTTTCAATAGAAAATGAAAGTTTCACAAAATTTGACAAGTTAACTTAACGAACCTTGCAATACAAATCCACATAATTTTTATACATTTTTTTTAGTAGAATTCCATACGTAGAAATAAACAATGTACGATAATGTTTGGCAATGCTAACAAAATATTTATTTCCATTTGTATTGCAGGAGTTTACGAATTTATTAATTCAAAAGCATACACTTTAATCCGTACATCGTAATCATATTCATTATTCTAAGACGAGTTATTAACACTAAAATTATTTTGATTTGTATGAATAGTATTATTTACACAAAAATTGTACACTTACAGAAACTTATTTAAAACTATTGAAAAAGTATTAATAGTTTCGTATAATTAAGGATCCATTTTACATTGCTGGATAACAAAAATCAATCTGTCGAGTTTTTTTAGTCTATCGATTTAGGCTATCGAGTAATTTGACAGCCTAGTGTGTAGAATATTGTATTCAAAACGCAAAGTGAAATTCGTAAAAATTAAAAAGTTATGACCTTAAACTGCTCGTGCATCAGTAGGTACAGGCAAATGCACACAACAGGTACAGATATATGGTATTTTCTCGAGAATCACATTTTTCGATTGTGCCGAAGTAATATCTCACCCAATTTTCAACGAATCACATTTGATCTTCTAACTTATAATAAAATTACTGTTCTGTAGAATAGACTATAATTATATCGAGATTTATACTACTTACTTTTTTAATAATAAAACTGTAATGACAATTTTTAATAAAAATTGAAAATTTTTCTGAAATGCCCTCCTTTTAGGAATTTTTATTCAAATTAACTTCAATCTGCTGCAATAAATTAATATAATCTGTTGAATGTTTTAAATGAATAAAAAAATACGAAAAGGAAAAAAACTAACTATTTTTAAATGAAAATTACATTTAATTTGAAAAAAACTGATATTATGTAACTTTCATCAAATAACACTGAGAACTGCAATTCTAAATGTTTTACCGAAAATAAGTAATCTAAATACGTAACTGAGAATTGAAAGATGTGTACAAAATCGATTCGGTAAAAAAATATTAAACTTTTAATAAGCCTTGCAATATGTTATGCAAGAGATTCAGAAACGTTTACCGTGCGTAGATGTATTTCGATTAATATAAATATTAAAACAAAAATAAATACATTATTTATATAATTCAAAGCTTTGTAATTTTCGAAGTTCGGATTCTATAATAATTTTCTTTGTTAGTACGACGTCCCTAACAACTCTATTGATGAAACTGTTGTAGTTTTTTCTAAAAATATATCTACCGTGAATTCTTTTTTTGAAATATTTTACTTGTGTTACTCCTAAAATTTTATTTAATACTATAAAAAATCTTATGCAATTATTTGATATCGGCACCATGACACTAAAAAAAAAAGAAAAAAAAAACAAAAGAAACAAGATATATACATATACTGTAGAACCTACATTTAGTTCTCTTTAATTATATCACGTGTATAATTAGTTATATGTACACGTCATAAACTCATTAATTTATGTTCCTGCCAGTAAACTTCCTATTCATTTGTCAATACTCTTTAAAATTCTAATTCTTAGCTTTAACATCAAACTTGCTTGCATTACATGGAAATAGTTTTTATAATAATATTTTAATAAATAATTTTCCTAAAGTTTATCCCATATTTGTTCGAGCATATCTGTAAGGAATTCTTTTTAAATTCATAAAAATTTGAAAATAAAATGTAACAAAATTAAATTTAAAATGTGACATTTTGTCTAATATGTACTAAATTATTATTAATGAATTGTTTAAAATGAGAACCGCATTTAAAAAACATAAAAGGTCATTTTTTTACACAGTTTTACACTGGTAGAATCATCTATATATACAAATAAGCAGAATACGAATATTATAATTTAAGGGTCGTCTCTTAACCTTAAATTTTGTAATATATTAACCAAGTTCAGCACTGCTCAAAAAGTTTGTCTGGTTTGGTTAAGACCACAATGAAGGCCGAAAGAAGATACAGCTTTTTTTTCATGCTTCTAGTTTTGATATGAAAGGTTAGATTGGTTAATTTCGATGCCAAACATCGCAAAACTATACACACTGACCTTATACATAAAGACTAAGGAAATATATGTTTCTATCTATTACATCTTAAACTTGGACGAATACATTATATCTATCCATTTAGTAAAATTATATATGTAAAATAGTGTGTATTAACTTTTTAGATGCAATTCCTATTTTGAACAATTATCATTTTTTGTAAAAATACCGTTATAAATATTTGTACTTGCAGAAATTATTTGTGATGTATAAAAGTTATAAATTAATTCTTATGTATATCATGTAATGGAATGTAATTTAAAACAACGTTTCAAATTTGTTAATATTTTGTAATCTTCTTTATATTTGAAAAGTGTTTGCGAAATTATGATTTTGATCTTTTGTAATTTTATTATTAGAATAAGATTTATTAAATTTTAAAATTAAATTTATGTGTACAATTTTTTTTAAATAAATTTATATTTTTGTACAACAATTAAGCAGAACTTATGTGTAATTTGAATATGTTTAAAGAAAATGCAGATATTATTATATGCGGCTATTATTAATATATTATTATATTATATAATGTAGATATCAATATTATAATAATTAATTTAGTAATATTTTTATTAAAGCCTTTTTGTTGATTTCTAATAATAATGAAAAGAAGACGAGGAGAGTTTCATTTCCAAAACAAAACTTCACTCAGTAAAAGAATACTGAACGGAAATACTATTAGACCTCTTAGTTAATTCCCCGTCCCTCTTTCTCTTTAGCCTACGGTATACAAGCAAAGTATTAGCGGGGTTAATCCATGCGCACGTGTGGACTTGTTTGACACAAAACTACGCTCAATGAAATTTATAGTTAGCTGTATTAGCTGTAATTACATGAAAGGTGTATTCATTATTCAGCATAATTGAACGTTTAATACTCGAAAATAACAGTAAAAATCTGCAATGGATTTATACTCATTTTAATATACGTATACTGGTTATTCTTTCCGTGTAATCTTGAATTAACTTTATTTGTGCCAAAAGTGGCCGATAAAAAACTACAATTTTAGTATAAATGTGATATATTTACAACGTGAGTAAAATCGTTTAGAAAATATTGTCAATAATCAATTTGTTTTTACTAAGGTACTATAATTAATATATTCATTTGAATATCATTGTACGTATCTGTAAATACTCCTGTAGACAGATATATCCTAATATATTTTTGGTTACTAACTTTTATCCTGCTTTGTCACAAGATGTTTACTCAAATTTACCGTGTTGCTAATTGTATAGTAAAGGTTAATAATTTTATATTAAATTATTTTTTGATTATTTGATCTTTAATTTTTTAATTGATACAGAAAATAATACAATTATATCTTGTATGATTAGGCTGAAATTTTGGAAGCTTTATAATAATTTTCTTGTATTATCACAAACTATTCTTTTGTATGGAGGTGGAAAATGTTAAAAATTAAAATGGAAATTGAAGTAAAATACACCATTTTCTTACGAAAAAATGCAGTCGTATTTTTCGAAGTGTTCTCAGAAATAATAAAATCATTTTTTATACAAAAATTGTTTTCGCCGTTCGTTTATTTGTTAATGTTATATCGCTATGAATAACAAATATATAAGTAAAATTGATAAACTTATATTATAACAGTTTTTAAATTAAATTAAAACATTCTAAACATTTATAAAATTATAATAAATTAATAGTTATTATTATACAACGAAATTTTACGAAATAACAAACTCTAGTATCTACAGTAATTGATTAAAATAAATAAATACCGATATAAGAAGAAGACTTGTTTGAAATTATGTAATTAATTTCATGTCATGTAATGTTACATTCATGTTATATTATTATGAAGCTAATGGAAAATTGAACATAACTTTATTGGAAATATAATTAATACTGATTACTATTTTATCATGTTATATAATTCATTATATTATTCGAAGTTTTTATTTCATTATGATATTACAGTATAAAGAGAAGCATCGCGTATTAAATTAATCTTATTTTTACGTATCGGGTTTATTACTTTAAGATGCAGATATAACATGCATTTAAATTTAATTATTATGATATATTATTATAGAATTAATACAAAAATATTAATATAAAGATAATTATAAAGTCACATGAACTTATTTAAAAGCCATAATTTAATCATAATTATTTCAGTATATTCATTAAAAAATAAAAGATTTCGTGTTGTTATATACTTATGTGATTATGATGATTTTCAAATTTATTTCAAAAATATTATTAATTTTATTTTACGTGCAATAACCTGTAACTTTTGTTTAAAATGAACAGTTGAATGGCTTACGTTAAAATTGATAATAATTTATAAGACTTGTATCGATTACTACTTGATACAGTCTATGACCTATATTCTTTAGAAACATTTTTTACATTCGAAATTAAAACAACTTTATTTCACATATATGGTCTTCAATATTCCATTTTTATTGAAAATATTCGAGCTGAATTGAAAAATATTGAAAAGATGTTAATGCAATTTTGGAGACAAACTATATTATTATGAAATAACATTAAACATAGTTTATTTTATTTGTTTCTTTATAGCTTCATATATAAGTGTCTATGCAGTTTCTGTTATATATAGAATAACAGATCTGAAATATAGGCTGTTAAAATTGTAGTTGTGAACTGATAATACATATTGTGTTAATATGTTTTTTAATTTATAGTCTGTAGAGTGTAAATTAAATAACTAGTTATCATTACTCGTTATAACAATGTAAATAATTGGATCTTATGCTTTATAATCAGATTGCTACAATCACAATCTAGAATCTCTTATTTATTTTATTAATATGTTTTATAGAAATGTGTAACATACGTTAAATAAAAATTACTTTATATTAAATGATAAAAATAAATTTCTAATTTCTGGTAAAAAATTATAGATATAAAGGCAAAAATATTTCTATGCAGAGAATGACAATATTTATATGGTTCATTACCACCATGATTGAAATTGTAAAAGAAATATTGCTTGTTTGTAAGTATGAAAAATAAATTGAAAAAATGCTACAATTAAAAAAAAGCAGAGTCAGTTTAAAATTAAAAATTAAAAATCATACATTGTTTAAGAATTTTCTTCCATTTATATAAGTAAAAAGTAATCTTTTTTGTATGAGGAAAAATTGTGCAAATTATTTTTCAGAAATAAAAATTAGGGTATTGCTTTTTTCATTCACAATAAATATTAGAAATATGTAGTATGTGCATCACTATTATTAATTTCCTCATTTTCGACTATTATAGCTCACTTATGTATTTGAATTATTGCATCGTTTTTAATATGCTTCTGGTTTTAAAATGTATATTGTATATATAAATACACAATATACAATTTTAAAAAATATGTATTGATATAAATATATTTTACTCTGTAACTACTATATACGTATTTTCACTGTAGCTGGTTTATTTAAGTTGAGGCTTTTTAAATATTTATTGTAACAGTTTATGCGAAAACAATTAAATATTTACTTATATAGATACTTTGTTATGGTTTTGTTTCACATAAAAAGCCTATTCATGTGGATAAAAGAATCTGGCATGTGTATGACATGATAATGGATTAACAGCTTAAGCCACATGCTCGCTATGTTTCTGCCAAATGGATGTCACACTGTTCCAGACAAATGTCATACTTTTCAGTTAAATAATAGTACGAAATTAATCTGACGTATTAAGGCATCGATTTGGCAGAAACGTGACAAGCGTGTGGCTTGTGCTCTTAATCCATACTCACATTTCAGAATTTTTTTTTTCCACGCAGAAAATGCTAAAAGTTATTTATATTTTAGTTTGGTATATATTTTTCTTTTATCGATCTCAATTGACCAAGATATAGTGACTGTTATTTTGTTTTTGTTTTTTTTTTTATTTTGTAATTTTGTAATTTTTATACATTGCATATATACATTTTCAGTTGTCATAAATTGGTCACGTATGTTTTATGTTATTTAATATTTAATTTATGACTCGCATTTTTAACATATTGTTTTATACACGATATTTATTTTATTTAGTATAAAACAAAAATGTAATTTAAAATACGATTTATATGATACAAAATTGAAAATTATTATTTTTTATAATGGAATAGAACTGCATCTTGTTCAATCGAAGTCTGGTAGTGTTGAAAATAAAGGTTTTTTTATACATGAAACAAATTGTTAACAGTTCGAATATTCATTTAAAACAACTCATATATAGATTTAAAACATACCAAAATTTTAGGCAATATCTCTGAAGTGCAGTTCTTAAGGAATATGTTTACTTTCATAATGGATATTCAGTAAATTACGTTTCTAATTAATTTTCATAATGAAAGTAAGTACAATAAATAGGAAATGTTCATTTTTATGTTAACTTTTCATATTTTGTATAAAATATTTTATAGTTTATTATATTTTTTATTTTTTAATATATAACATATATTTCTAACATTAAAAAGATTTATATTTACAGAATTGAAATATTATTTTAATATTTTTCAATAGTTAAAATGCAAGTATAGTTGGGAACTTTTTATGATATTCAGTTGAGAGAAATTATGGGAGGTGTGCACGCATCCCACGGGGGTTCAGCTTGTTACGAGCACAGTCTTGAAGGATTCATGTTCGTGTTTTCTTGCGTGAAAACACTTCTCCTTGTTATTGTGCTTTCTACAAAATGGCGTTTCGGATCATGAACACGACACACCTTGCAAATACAAGACTTTTCAGATAGAGGGTTCAATAATTTGTCAAGAAGTTGAAACTTTCGACAGGCGAGAAAAATTATATGTGAATATCAGAAACATTCGATTTGTCGAAGGTTGTGTCGATATTAAGACTTATCGCTTCTCATATTGTCGTATTCTGGTAACACATGCAGATTTTGATAAATCGACTTTAATGGGTGTAAATGTAAAATAAATGGAATACAAAATTCACGATAAAAACGTGAATTTACAAAATAAATTATTTAAATATCGAAGAAAAAAAAGAACATTAGAGTTGCTAATTATATATTCATAGATAAGCAATTTTTTAAAATTTATTAACATCGCTATAATTCAGACAAATTAACTGATAATTCACACACGTTTTTCACGCCACTTATGTCAATAAAAAAAGTAGAAAATAAAAAGTAGTTTTTACAGCAAACCGGAATCACAAA
>JABFOX010000420.1:0-17012 GCA_022817665.1 Axea sp. ZL-2020
AATCTACTTACATTTATCTTAACTCCAAGTCAACGAAATGATATTACAGAAGCTAAGAAATTAGTTCAAGGATTATAGTGTAGTAGGATAACAGCTGATAGAGCTTATGATAGTAATGCTTTTATTCAAACATTAGCAGACCACGAATGCACCGCTATAATCCCACCAAAATGAATCATAAAATTCAGAGAGAATACGATAAGCATTTATACAAAGAGCGACATTTGATAGAATGTTTCTTTGGTCAAATTAAGCATTATAGGCGTATATTTTCAAGGTTTGACAAAACAGAAAGTGTATTTATTGGATTTTAAATTTTGTTGGAGCTTTAATATGGATGCGTTAAATTTTTTGTTCACAGAACCTAATGCTGTTACTACCTGCATCCAAACTTCTACTTTCTTGCCTTCCATATTAACTTCGATAGCCAAATATATTGTTTTATTGATTATTATTTGATTATCCCTCCCTTTAACATAAATACAATCTAAGTACACTATAGGATATATACTATCAAGTGCTCGATTCTGCCAAGCCCTAACATCTACTAAAATGTCATCAGTTATCTTTAATATTAACTTAGATGATACCTTAGTAGAATATAGTTCTTCCAAGTGACCCTGTATCTCCCTAACTGTCATACCCCTAGCATATAGGGATATTACTTTATCATCAAACCCTTCAAATTTACGAACTCCTTTAGGAATTATAAGTGGTTCAAATTCTCCGTCCTGGTCTCTCGGGGCCTCTATGCTTAATTTACGACCTTCAGGATCTAATAAAGTCTTATCATAATGACCATTACGTCTATTATATGAATCTTTTTCCTTTTTAGAATATTTCTCATAAGCTATATGCGATTCCATCTCTTTATCTAAAATCTTATTTACTATCTGCTTTTTAAATTCCCGAAATATTCCTTCTTTACCAAAGATTTCAGATCGATCATTTTGGAATAGTATTTCTGATACCAGTTTTTCTATAGTCGGATTTGATATTTTGGGCTTATTTTTCATATTAGCTCCATGTAAGTTGTTTATATTATTTTTATTCTTAACTATTTTTATAACTTACACAAACTTTCTGACACCCTCGCTTAACTTGACGATGCCCCTGTACCAGATGCTTACAATTGACCTAGTTTACGAACTCTCATAAGTTTACCCTCACTTTAAAGATACCTGCATATCCTTGATATTTTTTAGCTAGGCGCACATCATAATTAATACCATATTCCATCATATTTTGTTTAATAGTAACACCTAAACCTAAATTGTAATCTACTCTGTTACTTCTATGATTAATTGTAGGTAACCGCTCATCTATTCCAGGTAGCCTTGCCTCTATTTCTGGTGTTTTGTTCTTAATATGATAATTAACAAACCCATAAGCTTCAGGTGTTACTATCATACTATCTACATTATTATCTAAATAGATATTCTTATATGTTCTCAGTCCTGCTATGCCGCTTAGCTTATTATAATGCTTCTTCTGAACAGTTAGATTCTGGAAACTAGTACCACTTTCTGTATAACCTTTATCTCTAATTAATGCACATATCGCTCCTACACTTGGTGTCACGTACAGATCTTCTCCTATATGATAAGTTTATCCATGTGATGTACTACCGCTATATAAGCTTGACTTATATTTACTAGATGCAACTTCACTGCCAAAAATGTTTTTAGCTATTGCTAGATTACGTATCTTTTGTCCTCTAACAAAACTTTCTGCATAAGATATAGTGCTATCTAAATACCAATCATAATTTGGTATGCTGTATACACTATAAAGTGAAAACATATGAGTTCTTACTTTATCTACATTACCTATATTCTGATCTTTCGGTCTTATACTCATATATGCATTTGTATATGCTACACCAACAAGTAGATTATCACATAGCATACAATCAGCACCTATAGTATTACTATGCCCCCTTGGTCTTATAACTACTGAAATATTCTAAGCTCTCATTATTTACTTTATCCTTAGTCTGATGCATTGATTATCTGGCTCATACTGGATATCTACTTATATGTGCATCACCAGCTGCAAAAACTGCAAAATTGGTACCAAATGATCTATTACGTATTGCATTTATTGCAGTTCTATTAAAATCTGTCAGTGTTTGGTGTAATGCTAATAGCACTATATCACTACTACGTTCTTTGGGATGATCGAGTACCCTTGATAACATTTCCTCTATTTGTTCTCGGCTTAGTAAGCCAATATTATTCTTATACTGTTGAGCAACACTACCAGATAATGCATCCTTTAATTTCCGATTATTTTGATATAAATCAAAAACATACTGATCTAAGATATTATTTGAATTATCTGATGCATATAAGGTAAGAGATTGGGCATCTATAGTCCACTTGACAAACTTATTGTGCTCCCCGCTACTATCTAGTATAATCTGATGTTCAGGATCATTTAATAAAATTACGTGGCTACCATCTTCTGTTAGTATAATATTATATTTAATAGTATTATTTACCTTGCTTATATCATTACTCATACATGACAATTCAATTATTAATGAATTTACATTCGATAAATCTAATGTAATACCTGACTTCAATATTACATTACCACCAGAGAGACTATACTCATTGTAAGTACTACTTATTATTATCTGATTGGCAAACGTATTTGTGCCATGTAAAGTTAGTGTCTTATTATCTAATAAGATATGAGCATTGCTAGCATTTACATGACAATGTATGTATGTATTATCTGATATCGCAATATTTGAATTATGGATATTAATATTGCTTGCATTGATGTTACCATTAAATATGGTTATATCACTACTACTTGATAAAGTTTTATTAAGTTTGGTATCACCACCAACAACTTTATTAGTATGGCTATTTACATTATCTGTAAAGGACGTGTTACCATTTATCTCCATATTGCCTTCAGTGCTTAAATGATGTTGATAATTAGTCATAACTTTATTAGTACAAAAATTCATAATCTCATTTTCATTTATATTTGATGAGATATGTAACACGCCCTGTGTATCCTTGGTTTTATGGAAAACTAAAGTATCAGTACTTTGTTCACGTGTTTTAACAGACTTCTGTTGCAATTCTTTAATTTGATTATGGAGTTGCGTAATTATCGTGTCAAAATGATTTGGATCTTCTATATTGTCTTGATTTAGGATGTATTTATGAATTAACGCTTCTGATGCCTCAATAATTTGTGCTAGATTTGCTTCATCATCGTCATTCCATTGTTTCCTATGATTTCTTTTGCTGATATCGGACAACAGTTCTATTAAGCTATTTAAATCTTCCTGAGAATTTAGCTTAGTACGTATTTTTTGCTTTAATAACTGTACTTGTGCTCTAAATGTGTGGGCGTGTTCAGTTTGTTGAATGGCTTGACATTGTGTTATTAAGATTGACCGTTTCGATTGAGCATCTGCAAGGTCTCGATTCATACCGTTCAGCTCCTGCCGACATGTACTTATATATTTTAATGTCCGTTGGACCTGAGCATGGTAATCACGTAATTCCCGGCATAACACTTGATTTGTGTTAAGATTATCCTTTGCAACCTTCTCTATTAACTCTATTTTCTTTTTACTTAATGCAACATCATGCAAATGTTTCACTAATATCTGATAATCATTTGTAACCTGAGCATTATCTGCATTGTAGAAATTGCATTTTGAATTTGGTCTTTAGTTTCATGCAATGCTCTAAGCTCTTTTTCTTCCAATGTTTCATCAGCTGTATTGTTATCGTGTGGACGTAACAGTGTGTCATTAAGAATGTTTTTTTTTAGCAATTGTTATTGTACTGTATTGCTTGTTTATTACATCATGTATCTTAGATAATACTTTTTTATATACTTCTTCGGCCATTTGTAGTTTTTGAACTTCAAAATGAGTTTCAAGAAAGTCCTTATATTGTACATATGCTTCAGCATATTTATTGGTCATAGTATGTTGGATGGCTTAGTGCATTTCTAATAATTGATCTTGAGATCTTTTTTGTTGAGCCAAATGAGTAGCTTTTTTGCTTTCTAAAGTGAGAATCTCGGCACTATGATTATTGATCATCAAATCCAAATTTTAGATATTATCCTCAATCGTTAAAATTTGCAGCACGATTATTATTTCATCATACAATTTTGGTAATTGTGTAGTAGGTGGTATTTGTGGTAACTGTGACTGATTACTCTTGGGTACATTGCTTTGTGTGGGACGAGACTTTAGTGTTTTTGTTGCATAAAAGTTATACAGCTCTGCCACGAGATTCGGTTCAGTAGGTGGTATTGTTGGAGCGTGCGGTCTCGTCAATGCTAAAGAAAGCGTTGGCGTTTTAACACCTGAATCAGTAGAAATTTGTGATTCGAATGCTGGAGGCATTGGTGGAGGTGGCGGTATCGTATCTGCTAAGTTACTCGTAATATTGTGTCTAGAAAGTGTTAGTGTATTAACACCTGAATCAGTAATTACTACTTGAGATGCAACAGAATGCTTGTATATTCATGTGCTGATACGGAGGATGTGGGTAAATCCAACTAGAAGTGTCTGGTGCAATATTTTTCTTCGGCATAATCGGAGAATCATCATGAGACTCAATACCTGAATCACCTGGAGACCTGCAATAATAGACAATTTCTTATATATATCCACTTTAAGACTATTCTGTTGAAGTCTTACGTTATTGAGATCATATGATTTCTTTGATCCCAATTTCCATGGCATAGCCTCCGCTACGCGTGCTATAGTTAATAAAAAAATTACGACAATGTATAATATGACTATGACAATATGTTTCATTAAGACTAAGTTATTTTCTTTATTTGTATTTGCCAAAATTAGCCCAGCAGTGTTCATATGGATTAAGATCTGGAGAAGACGTAGGTAAATATACAAGCGTGCAACCAGCCTTTTCAATAGCCTGTTTCACCTTAATATCCTTGTGAATACTTACATTATCCAAAACAACAAATTGACCCTTTTTCATTAGGGTATAAATAATCTGTAATCCATTGATTAAAGAGTACTTTATTCATTTTGCCTGAATGTTCTAATGGTGCTATTAAAGACTTAGAGTCAGAAATATATCCAGCCACAACATTAACTCTCTCTGTAGCAAATCCAATCTGCTCAGCATAAGATCTTGTGCCTTTTTCCGACCAGCTATATAATGTGTTGATATTATTACTGACTCCCATCTCATAATAATACACAATTTTATCCTATGGTATTTGGCTAATAAAATCTATAAATTCTTTTCTTGCTGTTTCATTTTGCCCAAGATATTTTGGCTCTTTTTTTATATGTAATCTTCATTCTCCGCAGAGTATCATAAAAAGTACTCATGGGCATTCCAGATGCAACTGCATTTCTAATATCAATGCCTTGACTATCTGGATTAGATGTTAAAAACTCTAAAATACTTCGCTGATCAGTAAAAATAGGACTATGACCAGTTTGAACATGCTATTTAGAACTATAATCATTTAACTGTTCAAAGCGTTTTATGCAATTCAACACTGTTTGATATGGCAATTTAAAAATTTTAGTTAGTGCTAACTTTGTATATTGCTTGGTTTTATACTACTCAATCACTCTGTCACGTAAATCTTGGCTATAAGCTGTCATCTTAATCTCTCAGGGTTTAATTCCCCGAAGCTTTGCTTCGTGATATACTACTTGAATGGAAGAAAGCAGATATATACATAAGAGTCATACTGTCACAATACAAATATAACATTTAGGAACACCGGCAAAGTATAGAAACACTAGTTTAGGATAAGAACATCTAGGCATTGCCTTGTATACAGAATAGAGCTAGGGCGTATTAATTTCTAACTAGGTTCTGTGAACAAAAAATTTAACGCATCCATATTAATGCTCCAACAAAATTTAAAACCCCAATAAATACAGTTTCTGTTCTGTCAAACCTTGAAAATGTACGCCTATAATGCTTAATTTGACCAAAGAAATATTCTATCAAATGTCGCTCTTTGTATAAATGCTTATCGTATTCTCTCTGAATTTTACGATTCTTTTTTGGTGGGATTATAGCGGTGCATTCCTACTCTGCTAATGTTCGAATAAAAGCATTACTATCATAAGCTTTATCAGCTGTTATCATACTACACTGTAATCCTTGAACTAATTTCTTAGCTTCTGTAATATCATTTCGTTGACCTGGAGTTAAGATAAATGTAAGTAGATTACCTAAAGCATCTACTAAAGCATGGATTTTAGTTGTAAAAGCTCCTTTACTACGACCAAGAGCTTGTTTATTTTGTGCATTTTTGCTGTAACCGGCAGAACAAGCATGAGCAGGGATAATTGTAGTATCTAACATTGTCGCTTCTAAACATACTGCATTAACTCCTCACATATTCCAAAGTCAAACCAGCGTTTAAACCTTCTATGCACTGCCATACAATTATCATAATAATTAGGCAGATGACACCATTGGCATCCACTATGTACTATAAACCATATAGCTTCTATAAATATCCTCAAACTTGTTTCATCTTCTGTATGAATTCCTTTAATCTGTTTTAAAAATTTAAAAATTTGTGCCCATACTCTTAATTCTATGTAATACTTCATTTTGGTAGCTCTCCTGTCTTGAACGAACAAAGACTACCACTTTTTTTTTATTTTTTAAATTTTGTTCTCAGAACCTAGTTAGGAACTAATAACCCCTATCTCTATGCTGTATACAAGGCAATTCATAGGTGTTCTATCCTAAAATAGCGTCTACAAGATTTATATGACAATTTACACTACATTTAGCGTTTTTTATTACTTTAGTAGATGCAGATTTTTTAGAGTTTTTAGTTAAAGTTTTACTTTGTTATCTTTTCAGTTTCATTAGATAAATATTCTATTTTTACTTTAGTTAGACCTGGATTTTTAATTGCTAAAATTTCGGCTGCTTTTTGAGAAATATCTATTGTACGATTTTTCTTAAAAGGACCTCTATCATTAACCATTAAAATTACTAATTTGTTATTGGCTTTGTTGGTAATTTTAACTAAGCAAGGAAGCGGGAGAATTTTATGTGCTGCAGTTAATAAATTTCTATTAAATCTATAACCGTTAGCTGTTTTTTTACTGTGAAAACCGTCTTTATGTCCACCGTACCATGAGGCATAACCTGTTTCGGTAAAAGATTTAGGGCTGTGAGATTTTTAAGTTTTTCCTTTTATTTTATAGTTTGTGCCGACTTTATAATGTCCTTTATAAGTGAGATTATGAGGATCATCTTTTGATAATTCTGTGTAATAATATTTGTGGGAATAAGGTAACCTTTTTGAGGTATTACAACCGCTTAGACCAAAACAAAAAATTAACAAAAGTAATATACTCGTTGAACTTAAAAAATTGGCTACGTCGTCTTTGTAATTCCTCGGATGCTCACTGATTATTATATGCTCCGCTCCTCGGCTTACAGACTCCTTGCTCTTTTTCAAGTTGAATTTCGTATAATAACTCTTTATTTTTCAGGAGTATAGACCTAATGTGTACGTCAATCCGGTATTCGCACCCTCACATACTAAAGTGTACGCTGCGGTGCTGCGTGCCGTGTTTCCTTCAAATTCCTCTTTATTAGCTTCGTTCTTCAAGTGGTCTAATTTGAATTTATGATTCTTCACTATTATCATTATTTGTATTAATGTTATCCATTATTTTAGCGTAACACAACTTTTTCAACACCTTTTATTTTTGATGCAATAGAAGCAAGCTTTTCTAGCTCTTTTCTGATCTTGCAACTCCAAATAAATAAACAATATTATCTATAGTTAGAATAGTATAATTAGCAAACTTAATATCTTTTCTAAGTTTTTAGCTTTACTTTGTGTGGTTATCATGCTATCTTTAGTATATTGGGCTAAGTCAACATGATTACTATTTTTATTTACTTTCAACTCATTAATAACTTCTTTTACGCCTTTTTATTCCAAGCAATTGCTACAGCTTTTAACACATCAGATTCTTTTTGAATATTTCCTGTTAATAATACTCATCCTTGTAATACTTCAACCTTTATTGTAGTTCCTAAATCTCTAAAATTATTTTTTACTAAATCAGCGTTAATACCGGCAGAAATCCTTGAGTCATTTAATGTTTCAGACATTGGTTGATCTTTTGAAGCAACAATGCCGGTAGTGGTTGCTGCGGTAAAAATAGCAGGTAAACAAACAGATAGAGTAAAAGAAAGAGATATAAAAATTAGAACGTGTAACATCATAATAATAGTACCCTACAATTTTTAAAAATATTGTATCGGTTCAAGAATTAACTGTTTGTTTAGGTCATGCCCGCATAGACCGATAAACTCACTCATAAAAACAATAAAAAATACTAATAAGTTTAGTATTTTGAACCGGATCCCTTGGGCAAGCCATGGGATGACAGAGGTGAAATTGGTTCATGCAGCAACGTTCCGACCAAGCGGGAATGACATGAAATAAAAATAGTAAGGTATTATATCTCATATCTTACTATCCGGTAATTTATTCTTTAATAAAAGAGGTAATTGCAGTAAAATAAATATAAAAGTAATAGGTATCACACCGAATACTTTGAATTTTACCCATGTTTCTTCTGAGAAATTACATCAAACTACTTCATTAACTACAGCCATAAAAAAGATAAAAGCCGCTGTTCTATAGTTTAAAATTATTCAGCTTTCTTCTTTAAGACGTACTATAGTCTCTAAAGCACATTTGATAAAAGGATTTTTTCATATACCGCTCATGGAAATATTATTCCAAAAATAACATATAATATAGTAGGTTTGATTTTTTTATAGATTGAATCGCCACTAATTAAAGTAATGCTTCCTGTTCGCGATCGTGCTAGCCCGGATGATTTCGGTACCACGCGGCAGATACGTCACGCGCCCCACGTCGCCCGCGTTCCCTTCCCAGTGACCGTTCCCTTCTTCGCGCTGGTTCCCTACTTTTGCTGCCGTGCCCCACCAATTTGAATGAGGTACGAGCAGCAGTTAGAACGAGCAGTTCGCTCGGAGGCAGCAATCAAGGAGGAACTCCTTGACACAAGCAAGGAACTTGCTTAGATGCTCATGCCTTGCCTTTCCTTTCATTTTCGACTTCGTTTCTTTTACTTTGATTTAGTTTGATTTTCTTATATTCACCGTGCCGGACTCGCGTTAAATACATTTTGTTTTAGTTATAAGTCTATTTTAATTTGATTTGCGTTTTCGTTTGCTTATTCTGCGCGTTTTCTAGGTCCGCATTTATACGCCACAGTGAATCTCAACTGTAAGTATACGTCGAGGTACTCGACGTTCTCAGTACGCAAGGGACTTGTGTTCTGAGTTTCTGTTTTTGTCCTACTAGAGCAAAGGGACTTTGCTCTAAACTAACCTCATGTCAGCGGAACTCTGACATGTTCCGTCCCAAACTTAACTATTTGTCTAACATACCAAGGGAACTTTGGTATGTCTCTTCACTTGGTTGCATGCGAAACTGTGAGAGACGGTTCATATTCCGACTCGCGTTGTGCAACGTTCTTAACTTTGGGTCGCGTTGAGCGACGACTCGTTTTTAAGTCGCGAGTCGCGTTGTGCGACGTCCTTCATTTTGCGAGTCACATTGTGCGACGGTTCATTGCGAGTTGAGATGTTTCTTAATAAAGTCTGTTCAAAGTAATTTGATATGCTTAATTTGTGAATATCGTGTGAACAAGTCACATGAGGACCACCTTCCTAAACCTTTCCGTCTATAAAAATTATATTTTGTGTGAAATTTCCCGTTCTCTTTCGTTTAATTTTATGGAATTTAACCCAAAACCAAACAACCATCTTGTTTTTATGCTATTTATTATTTATATTTGTAAACAATAATACATCTAAAGAAATTATTTTGCAATTGTCCGGTACAACAAAATTGTTGACTCTTTTTACAAACTCTTTACTGTTACTGAGTGAAAAGTATGTTTCATTATTTAATAATTCTGATAATATTTTAAATACATATTTTGAAAAATTATGTAAGAGTTACCCAGTAACAGAAATTATAATTCTAAAATTATAAATCTTGTGTATTTTGAGCAGTGCGTATACTTTATAGATAGTAGATGTACAATAGATGTTTTTATATGTAATATAATTTATATAATTGTTTTTTTTGCCATCTGATATATACAAGGTATGATTGGTAAGTTTTAAGAATGGGCTTGTACTTTTGCAATGGCGGTACTTTCATGCTACTGTGATGCATGTCCTTCAAAATAGTCCCTTTCTGAATAAACACACCAACTCAAATGGTGTTTTCACTTTTGGAAACATTCCTGGAAAATTTTTTCCTGAAGTGTGTTAAGGACGCTCTCCGTATTTGCCTGGATGTCTTCAATCGAGTCAAATCGCTTTCCTTTCAGTGAAAATTTCAGCTTAGGAAACAGGTAGAAGCCTGCAGGAGCTATATCAGGGAAATAGGGCGGTTGTGGAAGCACAGGAATTTTGAATTTTGTCAAAAATTCAACGATTGAGAAGTCACTGGAGTATTGTCATGATAGATAGAGCACCCATCTCCTGTCTTTTCACAATGCAGGCTTTGACTTCTTCACCTTTTCGCGCAAATGCTCAAGGATATATTTGTAGTATTCCTGGTGAACTGTCTATCCTCTAGGGGTAAATTCATGATGCATAATACCGGTAGAATTGAAAATTTTTGTCTTCACCTTCGATCGATTATGCTGTGCTTTTTCGGGTCGTGGTGAACCTGGATTCTTCCATTGCGAAGACTGCACTTTGATTTCATCTCTCTAATTGTACGCCTACGATTAGAGCGCACTAAATCGTAAACTTTCACAACATTTTCATTCGTTTTTGAAGTGGCCGCACCGTGGTTCATCTTCAAATGATTCGCAGCCATTTTTAAATCCGTCGAACCAGACAAAAACATTTGACTGGCTCATACAATTATCTCCAAAAGCTATTTTTAATAGTTCGTAAGTCTCAGAAGTTGATTTCCCGGTTTTAAAGGAAACGCACTTTCCTGTCAGAGGGCGTTCAAGGACAAGGCAATGATTCACTCCCCACCCTCGGTGTACCTGTCTGCCAAACCAGTAAGCAGTAGCGGATCAATTAATTAGGTTGTTTTGTATTTGTTTATAGGTGTTGTTATCGTTTAATAAACATTTAATTTTCCATGTGTATAAGTCTTTGCTAATAATTTTTCTTTTTTTATAACCTTTGAATGAGTAAAAAAGAATGAGTAAAAAAGATTGTTGATGTTTTTTACAAAGTTTTGGATTAATTTATGTTATTTTTAGTGCTCTAAAAAATGGTTCATGTTGTACACGTTTTTTAGATCTATTGTATTGTATCATATTTGTGAAATCTTGTTTTGTGCTATAATGCATATTATTGTTAATTTTATATAAATTGTTTTCTATATTTTAATTATGTTGAAAATATCTTTTTTTATTTAAATATTTTTTGAAATTATAATTAAAAGTTTGTCTGGTAAATAAACTATTTATCCGTAAAATTGTATATTGTATTACTAGTTTTTTTCCTTTTATTATTATATTTTTGAGATATAATTAAGAAATTAAATACATAAAATAAAGACAAAAGTACTGCAAATTGATTTAAAATATGGCCTGTTTTTGAATCTAAGTCCTTCTGGCAAATTATCACTTTCGAATTTATATCAATAACAAATTAGTAATGTATCGTATTATTACTATTTTTATTTATTGTTTATTTTAATAAAAAATACTAAAAGTGAACTTTAAAACATCACTATTAAACTTATGTCTCTAAATAACATATAATTATTAAATAATATGCTGTATAGTTAAAAAGTAATTGTATGGTTTTATAAAACAATTTTTTCGTTAAATAATTTTAATAAAAATTTAATAATAGTTCCTGATAAACAAAATACTGAACACTCGAATCCACAATTGAATATTTGATAAATATTTTTAATAATGATGATTTTACTTTGCTCATTAATTGATTTCTCATTTTTTTAAGTCATACGTTTTTTTCGGCTTTTAACTACCTTCGAATATAACAGTTTTAATACGTTCATAAACAACTTAATTTGTTAAGATGTGGTCAGACACCTTGTCTCATTGTTATTTTACCTTTGTAAAGTAATTGAAATATTTTTATACAAATTTGCCTATTTTCTGTTTCGTATTATTTCAATCTTTTAAAGATTTTGTGTTTTGTGTATTTCTTTCAAAGACTTCACATTTTTTCTTTTGTAATTTCTGCTTTGTATTTTTTCAATCTGATTTCACATCTTTTTTGAGTGATAATTCTTTTTCGGTATATTTCATCGGTTGCTGTTAATATCGTGTCGTATTTGGCTTTAATGGAATGGAATTTTATTTACCCTGATTCAGCATTGACCACACGTATCTATTTCATATATAAATAATCATTCAAAGCTCTGAATAACCATTTGATTGAATAATTAAAAGTAAAACTTTAATTGAATTTATTTAATGAATTAATAAATAATGTACCGCTCCATGACAAGTAGAACCAAAAGTTTCTTTCATTCCTTGCTCTGTTCCAGTTAGCACGTAACTACAAGTTCCCATAGTTCCTCCAATCAAAACTGGCTGGCCTGTTAATTGATAATCTACAGGAATGAGTGGATGGTGTGGTGGAAAAGCTCTAGTAGAACCCTAGAGAATATTATAGCATTAGTACACAACTTTATAAAGGCGTCAGGGCTTAAACATAAATAAATTTATTTGATTTCTACATTTTTTAAATCAACGTACCTTTCTATGAACCAGTAAAGTTTTTTGTTTACCATCTACAATGTGTTCTTCAATTTTTGCGATATTATGAGATACATCATATATAACATGCATATCTAAATCATCTGGAGACATATGAAACTGTTTAGCAAAAGCCTGAAACAACGTAATTAAGATATTTCAATAAATATATAAGTATTTCATTCAATGCAAAATCTATTCTACATTCATATATTTCAAATATACATAAATTTTTAAATATCTAGAAAAATAATCATGTTTACGAAATAATTTTAATACAAAAGTAATGTAATAAAACATATTGTAGAAAGAATGTTGATTACCAATGAAATAATCTAAAAAATTGATTTTCATCGATTACAGTATTATCTAAGAATCGAAAAACAGGTTTTCAAATAAAAAGTTCATATTCTTTCACGCAATATTCGAATTCGCAACAAAAAAAATGATTTCTGTTCAATCGTACCTACAGAAGATGGAGGAGGGTTTTATTACTGATGAATAAAATAATATTTTTTTTGTTTCAAACATTTTTCTGTAGAATGCAGTTTTTTTTTATTTAAAATTCTAAGCTAAAAAGTTATTCTACGTGTTAATGCGTTCTTACTTGTCGACTCAAAAATGTCATTGAACTTCTGTTAACCCAAGCAAAATTAGCAGCTGCGGACATCGATTTTAAATAATCCTGTCCTTCTTGAGATTTGATGTGTGCGCAAGCAAGTTGTCTATCGTTTGTTTCGATATTGTCTCTTTTCATTGCTTTTTCCATTTGTACCAAAGCTTCTTAATTGAAAAATATGAATAGATTTAAACATCAGTTTTGTTTAAAAATGTATTTTTGAACAACATTCAAATAACAAACGTGCCAACCTGTTGCCACCTGATGCCCAAAGCCACGACTGCCGGAATGGATCATCACACAAATTTGGCCTTTCTCTTCGATACCCATTTTATTAGCAGCCCATTTGTCATAAATTTCATCTACCACTTGGATTTCTGCATAATGATTCCCAGCACCTAAAGTACCTAACTATAAATATTGCATTATTTTTATTTTGCATGTATCATTTTATTGGAATGCATAATATTCTTTAATCATTTGCACTATTTTCTATTGCTTATTAATGAATTTTTTGCGTGATTAATTTTATTTATTGATAAATTATTATCTTTATTTAATAAATACATGTATTATACGTTCTATAATTTGTTTTCTTTTACTTGCATGTCTTACTATATTTTTTGTTGTATTATTTGGTATGTGTTACGTACGCTAATTCAGCGTCTTTCAAAGATTATTAATTATCTTATTAAGTGTCTTATTACAAGAACCGTGTGAACGATGAACACCATTCTCACGGAAACCCGAAACTCCTACTGATAAGGAGACATAGAGTTGCAAATTCCCGAAGACGAGACATCCGCTCAAGTCTCGTCTCATCAAATTCTTCTATCCCACTTTTGGCACCGACGCCTTATCAAAATAAGGAGGAGGAAAAATATAAAAACCACCGCCCTCGCGACGACTCGTGTATGTTGATGGAGAGACAAAAGAGTCAGATGTGAGAATAGACAGACTAGTTAAAACCAATCGCGCAATCAAATCTAAGTACCAATCTGTAATGTATAAATATTAATTAATTCAAGTCGAAATAAAGTGATAAGTTAAGTGAAAGCGGCTTCTGTTTATCGACGACCAACGTCAGTTCCTCAACACCATCAACCTCTCATCTCGTAACTCGTCTCCCATCATCCATCAAAGGATCATCATATCTAACTGTATGGAAATTGTGTTAAATCATATATAATTAGAATTAAATAAGATATCAGGATCTTCATTTACATGTTAAAAATTGTTTTTAATTTAATACGTGTTTCTATATTTTCTATGTCTAAAATTTGAAAATTTGTAAAATCTATTTCATGACGTTTGTTATATTTTATGTTTATAAATTACTGTATCTTCATTATCTTTATGTAATTTTTATATTTTTATATCCTTTTTAGTTTCACCGATATATGACTTTTCACCATTTTTACAATTAAATTTATATATAACACCTGCTACATTTTCTTTTAATACTTGCCTTTTTTTACACATTTCTCAAGTTTATTTGAAAATGTATTAATAATTTATATTTTTTCTGACTTAATAAGTTTTATATTTTATTCTTTATTTGATAGCAATATGGAATTATTATTTTATTATTTAGTAGAAAATTATATTCTTTTTGTATTTTGTTTTTTTACAGTCATTTTGTAATAATTTTATATTATATATAAAAAATTTATATAGATAAAAATTATTGTATGATATATTTCTTACTAGTTTTGTTTTCATTATGAAATTTATTATATAATAATAATAATAATATCTCTTTACCTATCAGAGTACAAATCTGATTATTTTTATCAAAACTATTAAATATTTCTTTAGTGTCACCAATTTCACCTTTAGGTATTACATAAAACATTTCATTTTATTTATTATTTAATTTATACAACTCAATTATACTAACTAAAAAGTAAATTATTAATCAGTTATTCATATTACCTGAGGTAAACCGCGTTTTTTCGCTCTCATTGATACTTTCGATGGATCTGCATTCAACATTCGACCATACTCCTCACAATGCTCTTTATCCTCAGCCCAAATGTATCCTGAATAATTTTTTATACATTTTAACAATACGTGTGCTTTTATATTAATCTTTAATATTTTGTATTTAAAAATTATAATTCAACTGGTACCTTCCCGAAGAGACCAATCCATTCCCATTTCCAGCGCTTCTTCCAGATCATTTGCATTCATAGGAATGATACCTTTTGAACCCACACCAACTGGAATGTGATCAAACAAGCTCTGAGCTATTTGTTCCTGTTGAGAAATAAATCAAAGCTAGAAAATGATTGTACAGTTGAAGAAATATTACTGAATAATACAAAAAAATTTTTTTCAACTATTTCGTATCGCAAAAATGTAAGACAAATACCACCCCCTCTTTCAAATATGAGAACTTTTTAAATTGCTGAAAAATTACTTTTAGATGCTATCATTTTTATTGGCATTTTTTCGTCGGGAAATACGAAACTTTCAACTTACTTTTACAGGCTGGACATCTTTTTCAAATAAATTTGTTCGCAGCAAGCGAACTCCACAATTAATGTCAAATCCTACACCACCAGGAGAAACGATGGATTTTGGATCGTTGACATCAAATGCTGCCATGTTTCCTAATAAATTAAGCATTATTCAATATTGTTAATATGTTGATTTCATAAATGAATAAATTAAATTGAGTTACTTGTTAAAGATACTAATGATAAATAATATAGTAAATCAGACCATGAGAAATTCTTTGAACAATTTTTTTCCGTTTTAAAAGTTATTTATTTCGAGTTTACATAGTCGTTTCGTACCGAATATTGAATGGTTATGATTATGGCTCTTATTTACCATGATCATGTGTTGTAGTATCACAACTATGTGGGAATCCGGATTTAAAGGTTTCGCGCGCGAGGAAATAGAGGGCGCATCGTAGTTAGAACAAAGGAAAAGGGGTTTTAGCTGAGTCAATGTAAAAGACGAAACCGACGTGTCGAGAGCTATATTGTTTATTGAAATTTAATATTACTTTGTATATATATTTGTTCAAATAAATAATTACTTATTAAAGTGGAAGTCTTTAGTTACGATAAAAGATTCCTACAGAAATACACAGATTATTTATTTGAATTAAATATTTTCCAAAGAAATTAAACTAAATAATTTTAATTCAATTTTCAACAATTTTGGACTTTGTCTTAAACCTTTTTCACGAGTTTTTCCAAGAGTTCTGTGTTATAGAGTGAAAAAAATTTATGACAAAGTTCTGATTTCTTACAAAATTGAATTAGGATTATTTAATCAAATTTCTTTGGAAATGCATTTAATTTAATTTTAATTTGGAAAAAAGCAGTTTGTGATGTAATGTTTTGTTTGGAGGTTGGTAATATCAGTTATAAGGATTTTTTGAAATATTATTTTCGCTCTGGTCATTTGACAAAAATTCGTCTGCTACAATTTTGACAAGCTAGACAAATTGTTGTCAGTGACCAGTGATGGTATATTATGGACGCAGCCACACTTCCCCTATCGCGAAATTGCCCCTTCCATACTTTGCAACGTGTTGTATGTCTTTGTTCTTCTGTTATGCTCTCTATCGTTGAAACACAACACTAACGCCGCGCGTTATGA